>JARGYA010000269.1:0-189950 GCA_029204335.1 Mycena vulgaris | reverse complement strand
CAAGCGGAAGGTCTTCTTTCCATCGGCGGCGTGATCGCCGTTCATCCCATGAGCTTGGCGAAGAAATCGGTGAGGCGGAAGTAGAGTCGTTCTTGCTCCAAAGGAGGGCAGCGATTGTAGATGGAGGAGTATGCTGTGATGGTATCAACCCAGCCGCGGACTTGAGTTTCGCTCGAGTGGTCGGTATCGGAATCGATGAGGAGGAGGCGTACACGGGGGACTGTGGGGGAATCATCGAGGTAATTGGGGCCGGGACAGCCATATGGCGGCCGATGTATTCGTTGTTTCGATGAGACGTGCAGTCACTGCTCGCAGTGAAGCCTACCGCAGGGATAAGCAGTCATTCTCGAGTTAAATCATACTTGGAACGCACCCGAGGAATGTGCCATTTCGTGCACAATCTGAATCTTGGCAGCAACAGCTCCTTCACCGATACAGCGGGCCACTGTGCGTCGTGAGATTCGCCGCTTCACGGTAACTCCAACAGTTTTGCAGACATCTTCGATAACAGAACCAATGAACTCCTGGGAGCAACCGTGCTTGTGAAGCTTTCGCGCAAGCGCTCGGACCTGCGGCGAGTACGTTCCACCATTGGTTAGTTTGAAAACCATAGCCTTCGATTTCGCTCGAGCGACGGCGTTGGACTTCACAGTGGGGATACGAAGGACGCGCATCTGAAGTTTTTTGATTTTCTGGCGCAACTGTTGACACTGGGCGTGCAAGTCGAAGATTTTCTGTTTTTCGTTGATATTCGTTGATTCTAGAGCGGATAGAGCCTGCTCCAACGCGGAATTAGCAGATTCTAGACGTTCCGTTTGGTTCTTAGCCTTCCGCAGGTCCAGCTGCTGAAGATGTTGTAGGGCTTGAGAAGCTTTAGCTGTCGTAGTGCCGCGAGATGTTTTGCGACGTTCATTGCGAAGTAGGGCGTAGTTAGATTTAACTTGAGTTTCGGCGCGATCTAAAGATGCAGAAAGTTGAGCATTTCTGCGTTGCGCGAAGGACAGCTCCTTTCGGAGTGTATGAATTTCTTGTTCCTGATGCACGACTTCGTTGGCCAGATCGCGGATTTCGTGGTTGGTGTTTTTGATTAGACTGTTGAATTTAGTGGTCAAATCTGCGCGGATCCTCTCTAGTTCCGATGTTTGGTACTCTTGCAAATGCAGTTCATTTTCTAGGTCGTCAACTTCATGAGTTTTGTCCGCGAGCTCGTCAAGTGTCCTGTCGAGTAGCTGTGTCGCTTCATTTAGGAGGGATTGGAGTGCTGAATTATCTACTGGGTGATTGCGAGTTGAAAAAGAGGGACCGAGGGCTTTGGATTTCGACGAGGCGTTGGATAGCGGAGTGAATGGGTCGAAAGGTTTATGTACGTGATTAGAGGCGAAATTTTGAAATTGAGCGGCGCTACGCTTATTATGGGGCCGTTTTTTGACTGATCTAGCTTTAGGCATGAGACAGGAAAAAGATTATACAGCTGAGGTGGAGTAGGGGCGAGAGCAAGTGACAGAGGTGGTGCAAGTCGACAAGCACAGAATAGAGTGGTGCCGGAGTAGGCCAGAGAGTATTGATAGAAATTAGGGGATATCTGGGAGGCCATTTATTAGTTGAATCCCGCCACAGATTCAAGAAAAGCACAGAAACACACTTCCGGTCGCGGAAGAGTGTCTTTCTGCTCGTTCCCGCCGGCCAGAGTATGTGTAGTCTAACGTGCACACGGTGAGCTATTTCGGGCCAAAGAAGCACACAGACCCTCGAGCTCACCTAGGGAAATGCTTCAGCGGCCACCTGTAGCATCCAATACCACCAGGGAACCGTGCAGACGACGCGTCGCGCAGATCTGATAAGCGCGCGTGACAAGTCACTCAGTGACTGATGGTGTTCAGCGCGGTTCCGCTCGACGTTGCACCACAATTGAACTGCGTGTTCTGGCACCTAGTAAAAAGTTCTGTGAGCAATATCAATCAGAAGCTCCATTATTCTCAAAAAACCGCAGCTAAATTGAGGAATATCATTTTTTTCTCCTTTGGTGTTGGCCTACTCCCGGGTGTTTCGTGCGCAAAAATGGACTTGAGGACAATCTGTTACAACAAAACACAGATGCAATTACTTTGAATTTAACTGTCTATTCAGTTTTTCAACAGCTCAATAGAACCCCGCACAATATCGAAAATGCTGATCCGCTGCCGAAACAAGCGGGCAGAATAGAAGTTTCCGCCGGTGCGAGTTGAAAACGGGCTCAATTCAAAAATCCTTACAACAAAACACAGATCAGGTAAACTAATTGAGTTCTGTCTGCTAGATTTTACTCTACCTGGCCTGCACGAGACATACTAATGAAAATACCATTCTCACGTGTAACAACACAGAGGTATTTCGATTGAACACCGATCTGAACGAAAAGATAAGGGAAGAAGAAGAAAATTCGTAAGAACACATCTACGACCACTATAGTTAAAACGGCTGCCTAGGATTTGTAGAATATATGTTTGCCCCGCCGTAGTTGGAAAAACGGTGTGTGTGCCGTCCTGATTCGGGCCCAATTGAGACCAAACAAGGACAAGCATCACGCGGCTCAATCGGAAGGGGCCCAACCCCATATAGTAATAGTAACATAGGCATCCCGTTGATGCCTATTTTGATCTCTGATGCCTACTTTGATGGGACGTGCCGTATTAGAGATTATTCGGCAGGGCTTTCCACTGGGGGGAACGGTGTTCCCCCAGGCCCCCCTCCTTTGGCCTGACGGCGTGTCTGAGACTGGGGTGGCACAGTGGATATGGTTTCTTTCATGCATGATTGTTTTCCGCATTTTATTATCATGTTTCTGGGGCCTAGTCTGTATTTCGGGGATCTCTTTCGGGCACCGGCCCGGACGGCTGTGGTTTCCACCCCGGACCCCGACCGCTGGCGCGGGGCCTGACGCTCGCCGTTGGGCCCACTGCGCGGAGCTTTTCGCTCGCCGCGGGGCCCACTGCGTGGTGTCAAACTCAGCGGGGCTTAAACATATTTAATGCAATGATGGCCGAGCATCGCGACGCGTTCGAAATCGTGCAAAAGTAGGCATCAAGCCATCAAATAAATGCGTATGTTACTAAAGTTGTCGTCCCTCGTGCGAATAAGATCCGCCACTGCGCTGTTCTAATTTAGGTGCATGGAACGCTCAGCTATACGGGATTTCGGCACCGAATTTGACCCGACAGGTGGAGCGTCCACTGCACTGCTCAGTCCCATGTTTCCTAACGTACATCCGACAAATATCCTGGGAGCATCTCGCGTTTTATTGTTTTCCCTTTACTCTCGTTGAGCCACGAGATCTGCAGTAAACAGAAATTGGTACGGTATAAAAGTCCCCTGTGGCTGCTAGGCGTTTCACCAGTCTCAGCTCTTTGTTCTGCGCCGCTCCCGTCCTTGTGCGCTCTCACACTTGCTCTTGTGCTCGAGGCTTCTCACCATCCTTCTAGGCATCTCAAAGCGCTCGCCGCCAAGCGTTTTCAATAGCATCGACTTGACTGCCCATAACTCGTATGCTCCGAAGTATCCATCTGCGGTACAACCCCGCTGACCTGCCCAATAGTCCAAATGTTCCGAACTTCTGCTCTCGTCGCTTTGTGCCAGTTGGCCGTCGTGTACGGCCAGCAGGTGGGCACGCAGATGGCGGAGAGCCACCCTGCGCTGACGTCACAGCAATGCACCGCGAGCGGGTGCACGACCCTCCAAAACGTCGGTCGTACTCGACAGCAACTGGCGTTGACTGCACCAGACCTCGAGCACGACCAATTGCTACACTGGCAACACGTGGGATACCTCGCTCTGCGCCGACCCTACGACGTGCGCGGCGAACTGCGCGTTGGACGGTGCCGACTATGCGTGCACGTACATCACGTCGTCTGGGTCCGCACTCACGCTCAAATTCGTCACAGGCGCGAACATCGGGTCGCGCGTCTACCTCATGGCGGATGCATCGCACTATCAGATGTTCACCTTCCTCAACCAAGAGTTCACGTTCACCGTCGACATGTCGCATCTGGGGTGTAGGCTCAACGGTGCGCTGTATCCATCGGAGATGGACGCTGATGGCGGGATGGCGCGCTTCCCCACCAACAAGGCGGGCGCGAAGTACGGACCGGGATGTTGTGACTCGCAATACCCGCACGACTTGAAGTTTATCAACGCCGCGGTACGTTATCTCCCGCTACTGAATATTTCCGTATATTAATAAAGCCCAGGCCAATATTCTTAACTGGACGGCGTCTGCGACCGACTCGAACTCTGGTACCGGAATGTACGGGACGTGCTGCAACGAAATGGATATTTGGGAGCGTAGATATCTCGGTTCAACCTACGGCCTACATCTCTGAACTCGCCGTATTTTAGCCAACATGAATGCCGCCGCGGTAAGTATATTTTCAGCAGGGCCTACCACATTTGGGGGGCGAAAAAAGGTGACTCCGCATTCGTGCGCCACCGTTGGTCAGACACAATGCAGCGATACCGACTGCAGAGATGGCGATGAGCGCTACGACGGTGTGTGTGCGACAAGGACGGCTGCGACTTCAACAGCTGGCGCTGGGGGAACCAGGACTTCCTTGGCCCCGGCAAAACAGTCGACACAACCCAGCCGTTCACCGTCGTTACTCAGTTCATCACCTTCCACAACACGACCACTGGCACGCTTAGCGAAATCCGCCGCATCTACGTGCAGAACGGCAAGGTAATCCAGAACTCGGACACCAACATCGCGGGCATCTCCCCGCCGATCAATTCGATCACCGACAGCTTGTGCGCGGCGCAGAAGGAGGCGACGGGCGACACGAACAGCTTCGCGGCGAAAGGCGGGCTAAAGGCGATGAGCGCGGCGCTGCAGAAGGGCATGGTGCTCGCGCTGAGCATCTGGGACGACCACGAGGCGGACATGCTCTGGCTCGACAGCAACTACCCCACGGATGCGGACCCGTCCGCGCCTGGTGTCTCGCGCGGCCCGTGCTCCGCTACCTCTGGTGATCCAAAGGTCTGCATCCCCAAGCTATGAATACGGCTCCAACTCAGTTTTATGCTCCGCGCAGACCGTCGAGTCCACCGAAGCCAGCAACTACGTCGTCTTCTCGGATATTAAGTTTGGCCCCATCGGCTCCACGTTCACCTCGACCGGCTCTGGCACCGGAACGGGTTCCGGTGGCTCAACCAGCCCAACCGGAAGCTCACTCGCGAAATTCTCCCAGTGCGGTGGGACCGGCTGGACTGGAAGCGGCTCCTGCGTCGCGGGCACGACGTGCACGGTCCTCAATCATTGTGAGTGGCACATTTATACTATGAGATTAGTGTTCCATCCTGATATTTCCGTACAGTCTACTCTCAGTGCCCGTAAATTGGGCGCGGCTTGGGGAGCTGTCCATTGAAAATGTAGTTGTATTTTGTTCATACATCCCTTGTGAATTTCCTTCTCCTTTTTTTGCACAATTTGGGCGATCTTGCAGCCAACTCACACAATTTGTTTCCCAATGGTGAACATTTCCATATCGGAGTCTAGTATGTACCCACATCAAAAAGAATATCAGAACGCGGAGATGGTACGTCCGTGCACATTATCCGAAATTTGAGTTATTGAGGCTGGGAATGACTGACAGAAGCGGCCAATAGACACCGAGAGACCGAAGCCGGGCGCGGGAAGTCTAACGCCGTCCCGCTGCTGAATGTTGTCAATGAAAAAGAATCTTGTTGAGCAACGCCGCACTATGCCCGAGGCCGAGACCTGAGAGGCCATCATCGTGCACCACATCCGAGTCGTTTGGTAGGGTCGTGGACATCCCAATAGCAGACTTAATTTGCTGAGGATCAGCGGGAGTAAAAGATGCAGGCCGAGGGAGCAACAAAGAAGCGAAATATAAGTGATTCGGACGCGAGGAGTCGAACCCCGTCCTGCTGCTTGCCAATAATGGCGTCCCCCATCTATACCGAGCAACTGTACACCGTGCACCGTGACCGCGTCCGGGCTCCTGTTATGAGCTTGCACATCTCAGGTCCGGATTGAGAACGTGTTGGGCTTCGGCGGCCGTGAGGGTACTTCTGCAGAGATGAGTTGGAGAGGGAGATGGTGGTTGGATGGCACGCCAGCGCGCGCGTTTACCGAGTCGCCGGTTGGTTGCCGCAATCCGGATCAACAATCCCTGCTCTCCCGACAATCACCCCGAGGCGCGTGTGAACATGATGGACCTATTGTAACTCCACTTCCTGACCCACTAATACCACAGAATTGACGTGATCCTCGGACACTAAGCGCGTTAAGTCGAATTCGCGCGACTCGAGTGGCGGCAACACTAGCGCTGAACGTCGTGGACGGGGACATACCACGGCTAGCGAGGTAGCCAATAAATCACGCGAAGAGGAAAGAAGGGTGGGCGACGTACAGCATTAAAGGGGTACTTCACATTCGGTGACGGACTGGTTGGCGAAGGGGATGATGATCAGCTCGGAGAGAGAAAGAAGTTCCAAGTATGTGTCAAAAGCAAGTGTCTCCTTCGCGCCCCTGAGATACGAACGGAAAATTTGGGGTACGATACAGCCGCAGGTGCGGGGAATCACGTCTAGTTCGGTCCATTTTTCCGTGCAGATCTTGAAGAAGACACGGATGTAAGATCCAGGATCACAATGAAGGAGGGAGAAGGATTGTAGAGGCGTGGATGAACGGCGTGAAGGAGACTCTGGAGGCTTGAAGGTGAATGTGGAAGACGGAAAGAACTTTGAGACAGGCGACGAGGATGAGGCGGTGCCGCCACGGCATCAAATTTAAATTGATGCCGGGCTATCAACGGCCGATCAAAGCCGACTCGTTGTCCCCACCATCTTCTTCGTCTCAATTCTTCACCACGGGCTAGAGTACAGCATCCAAGACCCAGAGACTTCGTCTTGAATCCATCCAAACTATGGGCATAGCATCCGAGCTTGTCAATGGACGGGGCCCGTTTGATTTGGAGTCTGCTTTTCTGTGCTTATTCGGGTCGCTTTGCCACCCGGCGTAGTGTTCCCCAAACTTCAAAAACCTAGGGATTCCAGGCTCCTCAACATGTCGCTCCCACTCCGGCAGCGTGAAAGCTGTCTCTTCTCCCAAGACCTAGCCGCCGGAATTTTTCTCGGGCGCTGATCTATCGAGGACCGAATGAGCTTATGTACATCCCCCCGGTTCAAAGACTAGATTCAAACCCGGCTCGGTTCTTCCGGATTGCGGCTCTTCATGCGACTTTCAACTCGTCGGACGGTCCGCAGCTGCCTCCATATTTTCTCGGGCGCCCTGCACACTTATTCCTTGTTCATTCGGTTCCGTTTTTTATGCCCCAAAACTGTTCTCTTCCGAATTTCGCCGCGATTCTCTTCCCCCGTTGGTTCACATAATTTTATCCTGACAACATGGTGGAGACCACGCGTCTGCGTTTCTTGAACCCTTGTGCAAAAGTCCCGCTTGCCCTCGATTTTCACAGTGTCCCCTCCGACTCCGACTCAAAGACCTGATGTGAACCAATCCAATGCCGCTGGTAGCTTTGGTGCTCCGAACATCCTCCCTCCATGTCCTGGATCCCCAGTTCAACTTCCCGTTCTACTTCGGGTCCGCACCAGTGAAGATTGGGCAGCGGGTGAATGAACGGCTTCAACGCGGTACTTCATTGGGACGCCATAATTCACAGTGATGCTGTTGTCAGTATTCTTCCTCTGATTAACTGCTTGTTCCCTGCTGCTAATCAAGTCACACACTGAGTATCGGTCTCCTTCGGGGTCGCCCTCTCTGGCTTTGCGCGCGCAAAGGGGCCGCTGAATCAACTGCCGCTGGCAGCAGCCTGAGCCCCCTGTTCCATTCGAGGTGCCTCCCCGCTTACTATCGACTCAATGGCGGCCGGTCCGCTCCTGCATGTCATGCGGTGGGTCATTGTGCTTAGTGATCAGCAGGCAACGCCCGTTCGACTCGGGCCTGGGTCATATCAATAAATGGTCCAACGCGGCCCTTTTCGCCTTCTCTGCCAGCGAAAAACCGCTCGTTACGGTGCACAAGTCTTCCTGGCAAGTACTTCCTTCGATCGAATAATAATCGTGTCCCACTTTTTGATGGATATCGAGCCGCGCGCTCGCTCGGCTCTTTCAAATCGCATGCATTCCGTGGACATTCGGTGCGCATCCCAAATCGGGGAGCGGAAAAACCCCCTTTTCTCTGTCTCCCTGAATATTGCCTTGATGCGTCTGACGAGCGAGCGAAAGCTACTATGAGTGCGGAGTACAACACTGGTTATGGCAGTAATTTGCCAGTTAGTTTGTGCAGCTCATCCTCAAGCTCAGAAGACCTCGCTGGCGGAAAGTTCGCATCTGCGATGATTAGCTGGAGCCGGCAGATATCAACGGAAGTCGCCCGTTCGAGTCGGGCCCCAGTCTTCGTGGCTCAAAACCAAACTTTTTGTCGATCCTGGATGCCCAAGATCTTCGCCGTACTCCCGGAGGATCTCTCCGCGAATATTTGTGTCTGCGTCTCATATGTGGTGTCCGTAGTGCAAGCATGGAGCCCGAGCCTTGGTTTTTAGGTGACCCTTTTGTGGTACCATGGCCTCAGCTCCAAATATTGGATTGACCGTGATTACTCAGTGGATTTGACCTGAGTTCACAGTTCCAGCCGTGAAGCCTTCATCTTAAATACCCACTGTGGTCCTCCTGGTAAATCAAGACTGACCGCCCCCATGTGATATTAGGCAGCGGAATTTTGGAACTTATACTGCAGGTGAGCACCGACTCGATGCTGTGATCCTCCTAGACTAACTGCCCCCTTGTGACATCAGGCAGCAAAATTGATCTAGTTTATGGAAGGTATACTGCAGGTGAGTACCGACTCAATGGCCGATGGCCCACACCTGCGCTTCGTGAACCAAGAGGGAGGCTTGTGCGGGACGCCTCTTCGATTCAGGCTCGAGGCATGGAAGGTGACGAATTCCGTTATATCTACACGCCGTCTTGGACGATCACACCCCGAGACTTCTGGGGCACGTATGGGCGTTGTCGAAACAGAGGCGAGTACGGCGCGAATTGATTTGCACGGTAGTATACATTAACCTGAAGATAATCATGTACAGACGGGCCGCGCGCATGAAGTAACCACATCACGGAGGAAAAGGAATGCTCCCGGGCGGCGAGTGCTATCCTCGCTCGCAGGAATACTTCGCCCGCGACAACCACGCACAAGGAAGGAGAATGCGCTGTGGATATGCAAACACACCTTCGCAAGCGCTACCCGGAAGCTCACGGCGCGTGCGAGCCACTCGCCACGAGCTACATCCCCGCTCACAGCGCGCGCGGATATCCGCCACGCTCGTATCTGGTAAGGAATAACATGCTCGCGACGCGCAAGGGGCGCACAACCACGGGAATGTACGCCTCCGCGCTCGCTGGAAGCGTGAAGGCACAGAGGTCGCGCAGCGATTTCCGCACTTCACCAAGCTGCAGCGTCGGTGCTAAGATCTGTAAGAGATCGCGCACGTGGACGGTACACGTACTGGTGACTCGCCATCGACTAACACTGGCTGGCGGGGAGTATGCGGATACAGCGTCAGACAATCTCGTCGATGGCGTTTCCGAGAGAGAGTAAACGGCTAGTTTAAACCTCTCGCGACCGCGCCAAGGTGACACCCCCGTTGCGCTCCGTAAACCACCGACCCTCACGATCGAAGCACCCGCCGAGGATACCGCGGCTGCTCACGCGAGGCCCTTTCTGTGTGACTTCGAGCGGACTCTCACGTCACAGTGCTGAGGACGCGGGTATACGGACTCTGGCGAGCGCAGAACGCCGCCAGAAGCCCCCGCGATCCTCGTCCTCGGTGGAGAGCGTGCACCTCTATCCGGGACCATGCACGTCGCATGGGAGAGGGACCGCCAACGCGCGCAGGGTGCACGGCCGAGCCTGGATGAACGCCACACGCCTAACCTCGAGGGCCCTTGGCGCACGGCGCTGGGGATGCAGCCCTTCGCAATCACCACCCGCTCCCCGCACCCAAAGAAGGAACGATAAACGAGAGTGGAGAAAGAGCTCACCATCCCCCTCACACAAATGGACCTTATTCCCGACCAGAATACAGCTCACGCGCGGGTCCGCGTGGGCGGGCACGTCGGCGAGCCAGTTGCGGACGTTGTCGAAGGCGTGGCGCGAAGGGATTTCGCAGACGAGGAGGCAGTGTGCATAACATCATGAGCCATGCGAACGAGCTTGAATATGGAGAGGGAAGAGGAGACGAGGAGGAGAGAGGACGCACCGGGAACACCGAGGTCATACGAGCGCGTGATAGACCGGACGGACGCAGTGCCGGCGGTATCCCAACACTGCAGCTTCACCACCGTGCTCTCCGCGTCCGGGAGCGTGATGAGCTTTGAGCCAAATTCGACGCCCAGCTGCATCACGGCAATCAGCATTTCCCTCGTTGAGTGCATGCTAGAAACGGACGCACGGTGAGATCCGAATTGGCTAGGAGGCGCTGGTCGGTGAGGAGCACCAGCAGCGACAACTTTACCACCCCTGCGGCGCCTGCGATTCCATCCAATCCGTTTCAGTTTCAGGGGAGAGCGGGGAGGGAGGCGCACCGGCGAGGCTAAATTTGAGAACGTAGTGTCATGCGCGGTTGGCCATTCTCGATGCGGATTCAAGGGGAATACAATTGAGCTTCGTAGACGCAAGGGGCAAGCAGGGAGGAGGAGGACGAGAGCGGAATGCCGAAGCCATGGCAACGCGGGGAACACGTGCCCGGAAGATGCCGGCCGAACGTGCCGATATCTTTCTGTTCCAGCCGTCATGTCGTTCTGGAGCTTCAATCAAGTCTTTGGAAGGCTCACCCAGGCTCAGGCGTCCCCGACTCGGTGTTGAAGGGTTTCGCGTTTCTTGCGCATGGGTAGTGACAATATTAGGTGCTGTGTGAAAGCCGCCCGTTCAATTCGGGCCCGAGTCTTGGCCCAGCGCGACAAAGTTTTGTCTCCCTCTGGCTGAAGCTCTGTTCCTGTATCTCTTAATCGGATAATGGTCTCCGGAGCGCTCCAAAGGGAAATTATTCCTTCAAACTATACAGTCGACACTAGAATCATGCGGCCACCCAACTCTCCCTCTTCCGCGACTCTGCAACTTATCTCGCTCGTCTGCCGCTCTCATTGATGATCCTAACCTTGTCCCTCGAGAGAATCAAGATAATCAGCTGTGCAATATAACTCAGACTTCAAGCTAAGATCCGCCTCATCGCTACATTGTGAATAAATTTTCTAGCATTGATTCAGCATACGTTCAAGTCTACCACCGACTCGGTGAAGGATAGTCTTCCTGCGTTTCATCTTCCAACCTGTAACCCCAGATATTTGCGCTGGTCTCGGAAGACTTCTCCACGAACATACGATATATTGAAGAGGGTTATTGAAGGTGCGCCGGATGGCAGCAACGAATCGGTGGCGGATGGCCCACGTCCTAGGCAAGGTGGCTAGGTTGGCAGCAGTTCCAGCCAGTCCGACTCGAGCCCAAATCTTCCAGCTCTATTTCTATCCTGTTTCCTTCCTCGGTCCCACATCCAACCTCGCGAACCCTGCCGAACCTGCGAGGCCCGTTCCATCTTCGTTCCATTTTCCTCTCAATCGCCACGGCGGCCTTCTTTTCGAATCCCACTGAACGAGAGAGGGAAATACTTAATCGTGTACCGGTTGTTTATTCGTATCCGTTAGCCAGTGCAACGGGGCTGAAGGAAATAGATTAGCCCGAATTGATGGCCTGTAATTTTCAAACGACAGCCTATCATCCTCCGAGCCGAAGACAGTATCTTCCGCATCACCAAGTCGATCCTGGCAACACGCTCGCCAGTGTTCCGAGCACGTCTCGCATCGCCCTTGAAAGTTGCTCACGACACGAAATGGAGACTCCGCAGGTCCAGCCATGTCTCCGGCCGTGATTGGTTCCAGGTCCCACGTCTGGTCCACGCTGCGAATTTCTCTGATATTTTGTCAGTTACTTGATTCCGTGGCTCAACACCTTTACGGATCCATTTTTTTTTCAACCTCGGCTGAAACTTGAAAAAACTCTAAGCAGAAAACAAGTTGTAGTAGCATTTTTCAATGGTCAGTCGTATTACAATGCTTTGTTATAGCTTGGGATTCCGGAGCGTTCAATGACATTGAAGGCACGGAATTCATACACATTGAACCTTACTAACTACCTACTACAACTAGGCATTGCCATTTTGTTCATAACATTGAGCCCATTCCGTGCCGAGGGCTGCATTGGTAAAGTCCACCGTGATGCGCCCCTGAGCGGGGACGACAAGACCCTGGGGGGTTTGAAGGCACTGGCGCATGCCTAGAGGGATCCATAGACATCGAGTATTGTTGGAAGTGGTGATCCATCCGTCAGAGGCCACATCCCACTCTGTGTTTGCTGTACCTGGTATATATGTCAGAGAGGAAGGCGGTGAGAGGCGGGAAGACCTACCAAGAGCAGCAAGTTTCCAAATGCGCACGGTGTTGTCCCTTGACCCAGAGATGGCATGCAACCCATTGTGGGAGAAGGCAACAGAGAAAACCCCCCCCTCGTGTCCATCCAGCTGGTCCAACTGCTTCCCAGTTGACACATCCCAGATTCGCAGGGTCTTGTCACCTGACCCAGAGATGGCATGCAACCCATCTGGAGAGAAAGCTACTGAGCGAACCCACCCTGTGTGTCCATCCAACTGTTTCAACTGCTTCCCAGTTAACACTTCCCAGATTCGCACTGTCTTGTCATCTGACCCAGAGAGGGCTCGCAACCCATCCGGGGAGAAAGCCACTGAGAACACCCAGCCCGCATGTCCATCCAGCCGTTTCAACTGCTCACCAGTGGAAACATTCCAGACTCGCACTGTCCTGTCGGTTGAGCCCGAGAGAGCCTGCAACCCATTGTATGAGAAGGCCACCGATTTAACACCGTTGTTGTGTCCATCCATCTGTTTCAACTGCTTCCCAGTGGCTACATCCCAGATTCGCACTGTCTTGTCATCTGACCCAGAGATGGCATACAACCCATCGGGAGAGAATGACACTGACCACACCCTGTTTTGATGCCCATCCAGCTGTTGCAACTTCTTTCCAGTGGGCACATCCCAGATTTGGACTGTCTTGTCGTTTGACCCAGAGATGACATGCAACCCTTCCGGAGAGAAAGCCACTGAGCGCACCAAGTCCTTAGGTCCATCCAGAGTTTTCAACTGCTTCCCAGTGGCCATATCCCAAATGTACAAGGTCTGGCCACTGGCCGAGACGAATTTTGACCCATCCCCTGAGAAGCCGACAGACTTCACCTCGTCTGCATGGTGGAGTTGTAATAATGTGCCTCCTGTCCTAAGAGTTGCACCAACCACGGGCATTCTTGGAAATCTCTCGTGCCATAACCTCATCAAGTTCGAGTCTCGAGCTGATGTGGCAAGTGCAGAGAGATAGAGATGTGGGGTGGACTCTGCTATGATATTCCCTCCAAAGAGAGTGGTAAGGTTCTCTGCTGTGATGAGGTTCATCCTCTGTTCTGTTGTGATATCCTATGTGGGTCAGCATGAGAAGACTGAAGCTTTCGTTATGGCAGGGCTTACCTCTCCAATCCAGTGATGCACTTTCAACAATGCCTTATAGCACTCACTTGTTAGCTTGAGCAAGTTCATTGCCTCCAACCAGAACAGGAACCGATCATCTAGCCATGCCTGGACAGCCGTCATGATATCATCCCGCGTTATCTGGTCCTTGGTTCGGATTTTTGAAAGGTGGGCTGCCCAATGGCGACAAGCATACCCCAGCGTGGATGAGATGCTTTGTGTAATGCGGATGGGTAGATCTGGGATCTCGGAATCATTGAGGAAGGATGATGGCAGGTCACAAATGTTGAACCGAAGGCCATTCATCAGGCGGAAACAAGTGTTGGCCAGGTGGACTTGTACCTCGGGGGACACACAGCTAATCGCTGCGAGCTCTTGATTGACAAATCGGGAGGAGTCACCCATGAAGTCGACAAAGGACTTGTGGTATGGGTAGATATGACCAGAGGGGGACAGATACAGGACAGAGCGCAGAGCCCGCCTGAGAGCCTGGACCTCCTCTGTTGATGTGGCTTTGAACGAAAGTTCGGGGATGTCTGAAATTAGCAGGGGTTCCTCGGCACAAAGAACGATGTGTAGGATGGAGACAGGCTCCCCACGATCGCACTCGGCCTTCGGTGAAAGGTATGTATTGAGAATGTCTTCATGAAGATGATCGACCAGTAGACCTTTAGGGCCGCGTGTTGATTTGTCGGGCGGCCCAGTGACGAGACGCTTCAATCGCTCCATCTGCCGATCGTGAGAGGTGCCTTCAATATCTTCTAATTCAGGAATGATGTAGCGGACAGCTGTCGCCGCATAGATAAATAGCCCATCAGTCTGCTTAGCAAGTTGATGGAGCTCAGGAGCAGATTTGAGTTCAGGAAGGAAACTCTGGAGGTAGGAGTATATGTCCTCGTTGGCGATTTCACGGGCCACCTTCTGGAGGTCACAGCCAGGAAGAGGCGAATGTAAATTTGCCTGTTCTACCACGTCTACGATCCGAGGATCTTGACGACTGGTGATGAGGAACTTGAGGCCACGGAATTGGTTTTGATGGGTACAAGTCTTCTCGAGGAGATCCTTCAGGAAGGAAGCTCCGCCTTTCCCCTCAACCTCATCTAATGCATCCACAACTATTAAAAGGGGAGGAAGGCCCTGGTGATCATCGATAGATGCAACCCAAGGTGTAATGAGCAGCATGTCCAGATATTTATCCAGTGAAGGGAGATTGTCATCGACTTTGGACTCAAGAAGTGCTTGCCGGAAGCGCGGAAGTTTCAATGCTAATTCATGAGCAATGCTGGGAATTATGTTTTCCTGCTGATGATGGGCTGCAGTCTGCCGCCAACAGAAGAACGAGGCACCAAGGCGTGAAGCGTCACCATAACTCTCCAGCTTCTTGCAGATTGTGTAGGCAATGGTTGATTTCCCAGTTCCAGCCATCCCATTCAGCCAGTAGACAGGTCGATCCGGGGATGTATCTTTGCACCAGGAGATGATGTCTTCGATGACTGCCTTGCGTGTGTCTCCAACACAAGGCTCGAGCGGGGGGTCACGTCGGAGCCCCTCATGCCTGGCCTCCTGAATTAGTTTCAGCCGGCCACCGAAAAGCCGCGTGATCTGTAGGATACTATGTGTTACACTGACATCCTAGGTTCGAGATTCTTACCTCAGTATCCCCCTTGATGCTTTTGGTCTCCTCGATGCGGTTGGTCTGTCTGAAGTTGGCCAAGTGCAACTCAAGCTGTGATTTCTTGAGGTACATCATCCATCGCGGTGGTGGAAATCACGTACCAGAAAGTTCTTGGTGGCTTCATCAACTTGCCGGAAGATATCCGCTATTTCCTTGGGATGCTCGGCGGAATCTAATGTACATCGAATCAGCCCTTGGTTTTGCATCTCATCAAGCTGTTCCGCAACGCTCTTGAGAGTCCTACACAATGCGAAGTTCACCAAAAAATGAATTAAGTTACGGTCAAATACATACTCGATAAATCGTTTCAGAGTGGGGTCGATGTCGCGGGGCCGCTGGTTACGTGTCAACTCCTCACCCATGATCTTCAGGCGCTGTCCAATGGGCAACAGGAGCTCGGCCATTGACTCCTTTTTGTCAATCACGGCCTGAAATACCAATGAGAAACAGGGAAGAAGGCTAATATTTACTTACTTCTGCAGTCCCAATTATTTTATTGAGTACAGCAATGGGAATCTTGAAGGGGGTGCCATCGAGGAATGGCTCCACATTTTTAGCAACGAGCTTGAAGTCGTTCCACGCGGTCTTGGCATTTTTTTTAACCGTGGTGGATGGATCTTGGACATAGGTTTCGTGAGGCGGAATAATAGGCAGTGTAGGAGGACGAACCTTGAGCTTGAGCTTGAGGACCGGTCGAATCTTCGTCTAGAGGAGGGCTTCAACACTGTACACACACAAACAAGAGATATAACCGACCTGAATTGACTACATTGGGCATGGAATTGCCTGGTAGCGCAGTCGTAATTGGGTCGGCGTGATCTGCTCAGGGAGTGAGAATCAATGCTGGTTCTAGATTGGTTCAAAGTCGAGATCCCATGGCTACCTTGAACGGAAACAGCAGGTGGGAGGGATCCAGTGGCATGACGCGGTGCACCTTCTAGAATCGGGCTCGGGCTCGGAATGAGGGGGCCTGGTGCTGGGAGTCCTGAACCCAACGAGGTGGTCCTTGTCGCCTCCCCTGGATGCGCGGGTACATTCAGGAGCATAAGACATATCTGATTGATCGCACTTACCGTCGATCCGGACGTCGTTCAGTGATCCCGGGGGGGGCAAAGCTGGATTTGTATGAGCATATAGGAGTCCATGGAATCAAAGCGTTCACACCATGCTGTCCTGCTGTGATCTCATCGTCCTCCTGGCGGCCAGAAAGTGTCGGCGTCGAGGCCTTGCCTTTTTTGGATGTCGACTTGAGGCACGCAGGAACGAGTTTTTTCAAACGGGCTTTCCATCCCGCTTTTGGGGAAGGCTTGGGGTTGGGGCTGGGGGGAGACGTGGGGGGCATGGTGGTGGTCGATAGCAAAGAGTGACACGAGCTACGTCACGGGAGGACAGGAAGGGGGCGGCGGAAATGAAGGGAGAACACCGGCGTCTGCGGTGCGCCGATAAGCATCCACCATCTCAGCTGTCAGTTACGAAACTCACAGGGCCGGGCCAGATCTGTCCCCATGCATCCGCAGAACGTCAGGTATGTGTCGACTCGGCCGGGAATAAAATGATGGAAATAATCTCTTGGAGTCAGTCAGCATACCGGGCTTACCTACTCCTGTCCCCGGTTAGAGTCATGGATGGCAGAAGCTCGCCCTAAGTACACCTTTGGGAATGGAGAGACGCCACCGGCGTCTGCGGAGCGCCGATAAGCAGGCACATCGTCTTCCATCTCAGCTGTCGGTTCTCATTTCCCAGATAGTAATAAGTTAAATGACTCACGTCACATAGCGACACTCATCTTGAGCTCGCTCTGGCAACCCGGAGCAGCCGTCGGTGTGTGCGCCTTCGGCGCTTCTGTCAGTACGAACTCCCGAAAGATAGACACATCCACCGCTGGATTGAGGTATTATAGTGTTCGCCACGCGAGTCTGATTCCGCACTGTTGGAGTTACGAGTGCTATGTGCGCGCACTGCCTTGTCAACTGCTAACTGCTCGATTCATTCACTCTGTCGTGTTACTGTACTTTGTGTTCGACAAGCTAAATGTGTGCCTTAATTCCGCGCGTTTGCCAACGGGTTCACTGCTAATACTGGATTGCTCTATTGATTCCAACACACACCAGATCAGATCAGGATCAGATCTCTTCAAGAGCTAAATGGAGCGGCGCGAGACTTAGTAGCTTGGAACGACATCGTGGAACATATCGTGCTTAGCAGGCTTACCTCCAAGCTCAGACCGTTCCAATGGTGCACATGCGCTTCATCAGTTGAGTCCACTTCGTCACTGCGGGGGACGATTGAGTTTTAATCAGCTGTCTGCGCTCAAGACATGCGCTAGGAACCCGATTTCTTGTTGCATTCATTGGCGCAAATTCGACTCCATATGCGGCGCTGGAGTGGAGGCAATTGGGTGCGGCACAAAATTAAGGTGTCAACCAGGTCCAAGGTGATTTCAACGCCTCTGGTAAAATCTGGAGTTGACGTGGATGGGGCTCACTTAATTTGTTTATGCCTTCGTAGGTTCACATTCACGCTCAGCGCAGGCTCAGTGAAGGTCCCTTGGAGTCGCACTGGTAAGGGCAGTCCAACGTCCCTGGTACATTGGCCATTATACTGATAGGAAGTCCTGTAACACAATAGGCTGCGGGCGGGAATGAGCTCGAAGTTGGGTCAACCGAAACACCCCCAGAAATGACCGAGTTGATGCAGATGCGAATATCGGACCGCTGGAGCCCATCGGATTTATAGTACGGGTGCCAAGAGAATCGCGCACAGGAATTCGGAGCCCGAGGGTTGAATGGAAGAGGAATGAGTGAGGCCGGGGCGTTCAAATTGGCGCGTATACTGAGGGGCAGATTTGGCTCGCGGTTGGAACGGCGGTGGTTGCATGAGAAGGAGCTGGACTCGGCTGCGTCGATAGGAAAAGGGAGTTGGGACCACCGCCAGGAGGAGATACAGAGCAGCAGCTCGGCTAGCGGTGCGTGCAGCGGCGCGCCGAAAGTTGCAGTAGACGAGATTATAATGAAGGAGCTTTGTCGAACAGCGCTTGAAATGCTGGCATAACCTGCTCAGGCCAGATATGAGGGCTGGAAGAGGAGAACTTGCAGAAGGGGAGAACCGAAAGAATGCCACCGACTGTATAGATCGTTTGATGGATGGGCCAGTGGGTCGCCTTGCACTGGACCGTGCTTCAATTCTAGAAAGATTAATGAGACTTGAGACGGCCTCGGACGGTAGATTCGTCGTATCCACACTGCCTTGACGGAACGAATCGATCGAAGTGGTGAGGAAGGGAGCGGAGGAAGCCGACTGCGCCACGTGGCATTACGATGCCGGCCGATTATTGTTCGGATCAAGTCGCTTCTTGTCCGCTCCGCCTCGCTTTTTGCGCGGCTCATTAATGATGGCCGTGGTTGGCTATGTTGGCTATGTCTCGGCTCCGTGATCCTGGTGATCCTAGCCTCGGGTCACTTCGGGATGTCAACTCACATGACAGCAATGATGGCAATTATTGAAATGTTCGACGCGCTCTACCACCTTGAAAAGCGCGTCATTCCAAACGGTGTATGGACAAATTTGGTAGGACATTGGTAGGACAGTGTTAGACTTCAGTTAAATAATTCTTAAATGTCAATTCCAATTGATAATTTCACGTGTTCTGTCGAATGACCCCAAATCAACCCAGGTTTCCATACACAAGGTAGACTCATGTTGAAGAGGAAAAACATGCATAATGTGCACATGCCAATATTCAATCTGACTGTGACCCAATTTGGATTTTTTGTCCACATCTCGTCCACTCTTTTTCTCCATAGTTTTACGCGTACATTGCAATCTTGCATGCATACCAGGGGCAAGATGAAAGTACTCGAAATATATCATCGGCTTGTGTGTCTAATGTATATTTTAAACTATCTTGTCATTCCGCCCTATTTCGCCCTCCCCAAGTTAGTACAACTTTATTTGTTTAAACTTGCACAAGCCGCGCATACAATGTGAGACACAAAGTCATGTAGGAGCGGCCCGAAAATTGCGCCGGTGTGCAATAGCAATTGCTACGCGTGAGATTCAAGAACACTGGAGACACAAAATTTGGGGGGAAGCAGTAACAATGATTTTTTTGGGGCTTCAAGATGGTTGCAGTTCTTGTTGTGGTCGCATTTGCCAAATGTTGGGTGTAGATTTGAGGTGTTGAAGGTTGAAAGGGAACATGATAAGCAGAAGGGAGGAGGGAGATGGGAGTCGGAAGGGAAGTGGGACCTAGAGGATGCGAGACGCGTTGGCAGATGTTACGAGACGGCTAAAAATAAACTTGAATTCCATTGGCCGTGGCTATCGACTTATCCCCGAAGTCGATAGCCCTTGAATATCGTGACCTACTTGATATGGATAGCCAATCAAGATCTTACCCACGCTCTCGTCGGTGCTGCGGTAAGTTTGAGCGCGTCAAAATTTGGGAATACATTCGTGAATAGATGTCCAGATATCTCTCCCTTTTCTCGCTTTTTTTCTCTTTTTCTGCAACTTGAAATCTTGATTAAATCACCAGGTACACAGACATAGTACATAAGCCTTTTGCGCTCCTTCGATCTGCATGCTCTCTCTTCGTCTTCTCACACAAGATGCCGGCCGAGCATGCCGCTGCCTTTCGAATTCTGCTCCGTCATCTCGTTCTCAAGCTTCAAAGCTTCAACATTCAAACTCAAGGGGAACGAATCACTGCATTCAGCGCTCAGATAGCCGAGGCCGCCGCTTCCCAAGTCTTTTGCGTGGGCTATGAATGCGGCGCAGGTGCGCGCAGACTACAGGGAGAAACGCAAGGTGAGGGAAGAAGGATTCGAGGATGTTGACGATGGACCGAAGAAGACGAAGCGGCGGAAGCTCGAGGGTGCGGAGGCGCAGATTCGGCCGGGGGAGACGCTGGCACATTTCAATAAGTGCGTACCACACCCACCTCTTTTCCTTTCATTTTCCACGGTGTCCTCTCCTTATCTTCCATGTTTCTGTGATCGTGTTGTTATCGTGGAATGGGTGCTTGGACGGACTATACTGACTTATATTATTCAGGCGAGTAGAGATGGATATGCGACCTCTCGTGCGCTCCGCCTTCCAGACGTCCCAGGCCACGACCCGCGCCGAGCGGAGGAAATCGGATTCCAAAAAAGCCTCATCCAAATCCGCCAAACCCCCGCCGGCGACTCCGCCTCTTTCCCCACCATCGCGAAATCCGAGCCCGGCTCAAAGAAGTTGCAACCCCTCCTTGACGAGGATGTTCCGCCGATAGACAAGCCGGCCTCGTGCCCCAAACAATTCGGGCGCACCTCCACCGCCGCGCCCCGCCGGCTTAACGACATTGCGCTAGCGCCGCCCGATCTTTCTGTGATGGTGCGCCAGCCGGAGAAGAGCAGGACGAAGACTAAGACGTGGAGCTCGGCCTCGGTCCTCTCGCCCGCGCAGCAGCTGCAGATGGGTGCGGCGCGGGGTGCAGCGATCGCGCGGTATAGGGAGATGAAGGCTGCCCGGTACGCGGCGGGAGGAGGAGCGGATGGGCGGGAGCCCGCGAGACGGTGCGCTGGGTGAGGGGGAGGAATAGGAGTACCATTAGTTGGGTGGGCGATGTCGACGGTGTGTACGAGCGATGGCACTGGGGCTGAATTTGCTTCCGCATATATTCAGAAACAGCGGTATCCATCGGTACATTACCTATCCCAAAGCCCATTATAGATTCAACTGATGTTTTATCAGCGTTCTCTCTCGCGGTCTTGCACACAGAACTTCCTTCGCGATGCACCTGGATCGAGATCTTCTTCGACGAACGGAGTCTGCGCCGCCGGTTTCACTGGCGCAGGGCAGCTCGATATCGGGGAGCGAATAGCGTTCATTTCAGCGAAACTAATAGTGTCTAGCCCTCGATTCTTTGTGTGTGCAATCACATAGCTCTATTTTACTGCCTCAATCCAGTGTGGGCCCTGGGGGACGTCAAGAGTTTGTGTTGCGGCAACGTGACGGCCAGATCGGTAACCTTGTATTCCTTCCGAGACAACGAGCCTTCAACTGCTCCGGATTCTTCAGACCTGCTATCTCGGAGTCTCTAGGATTTTTATCTTAGCCTAGGCAAAGCTCAACCAACGATGGCGCGAACGACACGTGTAAAGGTTCGTGGTCCAGCGTACGCGACGCGCAGTTGATAAGCCTGAGTAGCGCTCACCCAAAGATCCTTAAAAGTGTAATGGCGCATCGGTGCGGTCTACTCAGCTTGCTCGCTGTGTGCATTTCCAACGCGAAGATGAATTTGATGGTTCTACATGTACGTGTTTAATCCTTTATAACCCGGGGGAACCTTTTCAGAATTCGCAGATTTCCACCTGGAGCAGACAGAATATGAGTGTCAAAAGCAACGGGTAGGAACCGATGAGGCTTACGTCGCAGCACTTGGTCTGGCCAGGGACAACAGGTCCACAGACGATGAAGCCGGTCGGGCACACCTCGCCTTCGAGAACGTTGACCTAAAGAGCACAAACGGTCAGTAAGCTACGGCGGGAACGAAGAACAATACTAACGCAGTCGGTTTGGGCGGCCGCGACGGCGAAGAGAGCAGCGACGAATGCGAGGACTTTGAACTGCATGATGATTGAACTTGGTAGGTTCGTTGGTGATTTCAATGTCCAATATGCACCCCTTTTATATAGTTGAGGGCTGACAAGGAATCATACTTGGCATTGGCAACGGTCGGAGGCGAGTCTGTGGTAATCCATTCCACGGAGACGCCAGGGCAACTGATGGCTATTTCGTAACGCCAATTGAATAGAGCACGGGAACGGATGGTGCTCCCGCTCGTTGCTCATGTATATATACTCAGGGCCTACTATACCGGATGGGCGAGAGGTGTTCCTTGGGTTACTCCCACATACGGGCCAAGTGGTCTGAAGTGGGTTGCGCCGGCGCCGAGAGAGCGTATTGTTCGCGGAGGTCGGACTTGGCTCGCCGTATCCCCGTAATGTGGGCTCGGGATACCGAAAATACAGTTTGCGGCGGGACGTAATCCCGCATTCTTCGTGTTTCATGTTTTGTTTGCCTTTCGGTTGATTCTCACAGAATCACACTATCAAGTTTCGGTACCCCACAAACTCTTGGCTCTATAGATTTGAGGCGGCCGAGGCGTCTGGACTCTCCACGCAGACCTCGTAGCACATGTGTGTGTGAAAGAACAAGATGAGCCGTCTTCCGAATTCATATTTGCTTCTTCACTCGCTGCGACTCACACCCAATATGTGTGCGTGAGCACTGTGATCATCATTCCAGGACTAGATCTCGTGTATTTCTCCTGTACTCTCATCTTCATAAATATGAACTTTGACCTTGAACCACGAAAGGAGCTCGGCTTAGCCGTCCAGAGGCTAGGTCAGCCCAGGTCTCATTGATATGCATCCATGATTAAGCGGGGGGGGCCGCGCTACGTTTACCCCGAGCTCCATTTGCGCGATTCACATCGGTTGCACTTGGTCCCCATGGGTGAATTTACACTCTTCGTCAGGGCTACTCCAAGGGGCGTGCTGGAAATTACAAGAATGCGAAGATCGTATGTTGTCTGGGAATCCGATTCAATTTCTGTGGGATTTGACGTCTTCGCGCGGGCGTGTGGAGACATTTACTGGAGTGTGGCAACAGCACTGTTCCCGCCCCGGTAATCCAGACGTCCCAGTGATCCGTGCCACGTGACTTCGCTTTAAAATGATGGACGCAAAGCGTACGGACGCCGGCGTGCCGCAGCTCCTCGCAGGACCTGGTTTCTGGCTATCCTCGCATTTCGTTTATGTCTGTTCTCGTCGACTCACCCTCGCTGCGAGCACGCAACGCCGCGGTGTCCCCCCTTCGGCCGAGTCATTGTCTCTCTCGCTGATTCTCGGACGCCAGCGTTCCTCTCGCCCGCGCGCGGCTCTTCTCCCGCTGCGGACTCACCCCTGTGGGATTCCATCCACGTCGTGGCTCTGGACGCCATCCTCATTCCATCCTTGCCGCTTTGGTGCACGCACGGAGTCGAGTCCCTCGCATCTGCGTTGATCTATGATCTATAGCGGTATAGCCAGCTCAGCAGCTTCCCGCCTCCAGAGTCTGTACGTACTTCAAATTCTTGGCGCGGGTCTCCCATTTTAATCATTCTCGTTACCGTACTATTTCTCTCCAGGGCGGATTCACCACCACCACCTCGTTCACTTTCACGCTCCGCCCTTTGTCTTCTGCGCTGCTGATCTGCTCTCTGCTTCAGTCCTAGAACTCTGGGGAGATATTCAGGGGCGGCCAGGGGACAACAAGCTAGATAGGGCCCGGCGCGCACCAGCATCCATGGAGGGCTTTGAAAGGTGTTTCATGCAGGGAGCCCGTTCTACTCGGGGCTGGGCGATGGGTCATTTAAGAGCCATGTTTCCCCTCTGTTTAGTTAGTTAACTGGCTATTGAGATTGATGCTTGAATCTTGAGGATTCCTGTTTTCGGCAAGCTTAATGGGAATAGTTGGTTTACAGCATCGGTGAGTCATGTGCTCCGCCGTTTACTTAAGTTTGCAGTTTTCCGCCCTCGTGTTTTCTTTTCGGGAAGCTCACGTGCCCAGCGGCACGACGGCATTTTCAGACTCCGCCGGAGAGCGTTACAGAGCGTTACATTCAAGTAAAAGCAGTTACGGGGTGGTAGAGTCAAGCCAGGTGTTCAGATTATGCAAATGACAGAGATGCACTGAGAGAAAACTAATACAATGTATGTGGAGGTGCATATTACAGGAATTACATCAAAATCAATATTATATACATCTTGCCACCGCACGGTACCTTTGCTGGAGAAAATGGAGCACATAAATCGTTTTGAATGCGCAAGGAGTGGACCCTACATAATGTGTTGGGAACGCGCAAGGAAAGAAGGGTAACCGCCCGAGACAGCGGCCCGCGAAGTGGTCGGACGAGATCGCAGAGATGGCGAGCCGCGCGAACGAGATCGGCTGGAGCTGCGGCGCCTGAACGTGGAGGAGGGGGGAAGACCGCGCCAGCGGAGATAGAGGTGGACCAGCGCGATGGTGTGCTGAAGTGGCACAAGTCAGTGGCACCTGGTCTATCTTCCGCCTCGCATGCATATTCACCGGGTGGGCCAAGAAGGAATACATACTTAGCAAGTAGCCGGGGTGGGGCAACGACGGAGGATGGAAATCGCGTAGTGGGGTCGGGCGACGAGACGTGGTGGCAGGAGGAAAGGAACGCGTGTGTGACAGTAACGCGGCGGGGTTTGAATTGACTGACGAACTCGAACTCGTTTAGTTTCCGCCTCCAACCTTAAACCCGAATTGGGTAATTTGATCGCGGCACACCGGCATGATCTCAAAAGTTAGGGTTCGGCATGTCGGCACAGCTTGGGTGCACAAGATTTTGCGAGTGCATTTTTGACTGTTTTCCACTCAGCCATTGTCAAAGAGGGAGGATAAACAGTCATACCGGAGTTATGCACCACTAGCTTTCTTCATGTGCGCGAAGGGGATCAACAATTTTGAATTTGATGCCTCCCACCTTTCCTTCGAGCCGGTTCAGGGCACACTGAAGCCCTCTGAGGCCTCAGTGGTGCAGTAAGTAGGTAGCTCCACAAGTTAACTTCATTAATACTGGCCGAACAGCATGACAGTGGTAGTACTCCTTAGACTCGAATGCTCGGACCAGTGAAAATAGCCAGAAGCGCCCGGATTGAACCTCGGACCATGCAAAACAATTACATCAGCCAAACCTACTCAGCACAGTAACAACCACTTCGTCAAATATCCTATGGCTGTAGCTTTGTGGTGGGTACATGACCGCCAGAACTACTGTGGTATGAGGGTGCCGAAAAGTGCCGCGATCAAATTCCCCAAATTGGGATTAAGGTTTGAGGCGGAAACTCAGGAGTGCGAACTCGAAGCGTGATCTCCCAATAAGGAGATGCTTAGTCAGGAATACGAGGGCGGAAACGCAAAAACTGTGTACTTACACTGAGTGTTTAACCCTCCATAAGTTGTGTATAATATGCGCTTGGGTGGACATTCTCGGACAGTCCGTTACAAATATGATGCGGCTGGGGAGGGCGGATGTGGTACTGTGACCTTGTGAAGGTACAGCGTCGATTTGAACTGAGTGACAAAGTTCAACCCGGCCCACAATCAGCCAAGGTTCATGCGATATAGCGAGAAATCCGACGGGAGGACGGGAGAGCCGAGATTTTTGAGTGGCAGCGGGAAAGCGGAAATCGGGGGAACAGGCGAGGCTCACGCGTCGCGTCACGGTGATAATTCCGAAGTCCCGAGCGCGAGGAGGCTCACCACTGGGAAAAACTCAATATATTTAATCACGGGAAGGGACAAGATAAAATTGGTGTTCTCAACTCAAATGAACGGGCCTCGATAGACATAGGTGGAGAGTAAAAGCGTTCGAGCTGGACATGGGTCCGGTGCACGAGTTTAAAGAAAGAAATTCCAACAACATCAGGACAAGTTCACCTCACCGCCTCCCATCTTCAACTCACCGCTGGTGTGATTTTTTTCCACTTGCACAGAAAACACGAACTTCTGCAGGTCAGGGGTGTCCACACACGGAATGAACTCTATATATGCGGTTTACTAAGTATAAGTATAAGTAGATCTAGATCTGAATATATGTGTGTGCACGCCTCCATGCATCTATGGGTATATTCCCCCTCCCTCCCTCCCTCCGATCACCATAACACCAACGTCGGATCCGGGTTCCGTCTACTCCAGTCTATCAGCCACGGCGGCAGCGGCAGCGGCGCATCTACGTCTATGGGCGCACCCAGCGGCGCACCCAATTCCTTCGCCTTCGCCGCCCCATGGAGGGCCCAGTCGATCTCGAAATAATCGAGCAAGCGGTGCCGGACGGCGAGGATCTTCATCTCTTCTGGTTCGCTGACCGGGCGTCAGCTCAGCTTATACTCTCGATGCGAAAGACAGAGGGAGCAAGGAAGAGGCAGAAACACTCACAACGGCTCAATCGGCGTCCTCACCGCCCGCCCAATCGTCTCGATGATCTCCTCCTCGCTCCCGTCCACATCGACGACGTATACCCAGGGCTCGCCCAGTGCCGCTGCCGGACCTGCGAGTGCGAGTCGGTTAGTTGTAAGTACGAGCGAGAACGAGAATGGTATAAAAGCGGCGAGAAACGAGAATGGCACAAAATCAAAGTAGAAGGAAGAACGAGAAATAAAAGCGAAAGCGAAACCACACACCATGCTGATGTCCCCCCTCCACAAACGCACACCAATCCCCCACCCCAGGCCACGCAGGGCACCCGGACTTGGACGAATACGGCAGGACGACGGGCACGCCGCGGCAGAGCGCCGCGTAGGGCGTGGGCGAGATGAGCGGGCGGCCGATGCCGAGGAGGGATTTCGTGTCCGACTGGGTGAGCGTTCGAGTTAAGCGTAGAGGTTGAAATGAAACAAAAAGGGCAACGCACCAACATCAAATCATACTCCTTTTGCGGTAACAGCCCCGAGTCCGTCAGACCCTCGGGGACGAGGAACCCCTCGTCGATCAGTGCATTTGAGATGAGGGTGTAGTTGCTGTTGTTCGCGCTGTTCAGAGCATTGTTTAAACGAGTGTAAAACCCGGGCGGGAAGGCGAGCGGGTTGGTGGTGGGGTGGAAGTAGGAGGATTCTGTGTGAGTTGCCCATCAGCAAAGGCACAGAAGCAGACACGTGAGGAAGCACACACTTTTGGCGATGACAACGATCTGGTCGGTGCGCTCGGCGTAAGGAACGTAGGGCAGGGCTTGACAGCCTTCATAGTGATAGCCGCTGTTGTAATTTTTTAATCGCATGATGTTGACATTGGAAAGAACGGGGGAGGGGGAGACGTACAGGAAGAAATGGCTCTCAGGCATCTGTGGGGTGTGCTTCAGCACTGGGCGCCGCGTATGAGCGTGAAGCGTACCTGATACGGAACAAGGTTCCACTCCCTGCCGAGGGGGTTGAACGACCACGACGGGGCACCGATGGGGGGGAGCCATTTGCCTGAGCTGGGAAGGCTGCCCCAGAATGTGAATGCGAAGAGTTTATGGAGTGGACTGAATCAATCGCGGTTGATTAGAGGAAGGGTGTGGCATGGCATGGAGTCGGGACTCACACGCCGTCGGGGTTCTGCGCACTCAGCATGCAGTGCTCTGTGTCCTGGAAGCACCAGATCAAGTGCTCGTCGTCGAGCCAGGTGTGCGTCACCAGGTCGTTCCCGAGGCGCTTGAAGTCCTTATGGAACGTCCTGTCTGGGAAGGACGCGTAGATGATGAAGATGTTGTCTTGTTCCCGCATGAGCCGCAGCTACGAGCAGGAATCCGGATCAGGATTCAAACGTCCCGGGCGAAGAGGGGAGGGGGGTGCTCACCAGCGGCCGCATCCACTGCACTTCGCCGTTCGAGCTCGTCTCGTAACACGTCGGGAGGAAGTGCCACGAGGACAGCACCACGCTGGGAGGGGGGAGCTGCTCGCCAGCTTCCGCCCGCTCTAGATACTGCAGCAGCCTATCGACGTTCTCCAGATTATGCCCCTGCATCTCCTTCCAATGCGGCGAAAACGCGACGTCCCGCACCGCGTTCAGCCGCTCGATGTACTCGCGCGCCTTTTGGGGGAAAAGAGTGGAGGAGGCCCGTCGGGGGTAGGTTACGTTGTTGTTCGTTATCGTTGGTGTTAGTGAGGGTGGTGGTAGTGACGGTGCCGGCCGCGTGGCGTGTGACGGGAGCTGAGATTGGGACTGCGACTGTGAGAGCTGGGCGGTGATTGTGAGGCGGAGGGACTGGAGGCTGTCCCATGTCAGCGGGATCCAGAGGAGGGCCGCGAGAGCGAGTAATAGGAGCACTATGCGGGTGCCCCTGTGGTGTGGACTGCAGCGGGATAGGAGCACTGGGCTCATGGCGGCGAGGCGATCGGGGTGGTGGAGCCTCACCAGAACATAACAAGGCCACACTCGGTTGTTACGCGAAGGCTGTGCGGGCGAACCGGAGCGGCGATCTCAGGCGCTCGCAGAGATCCGGCAAATCCCACGTTGAAATTAACATGCGCTCTTTCTCATCTGTACGCGCAACGATCGGTTCATTTGGTGAGCATCGAAACTTTTGAATCGTTCTTCGGTTGAAAATTGAAAATTCTGGGTTGAAATGAACTAGAAAATTCACTCGCAGATGCAAGTTCGCTTTACTTCATACTCTCTGCCCGCAGACCTGATCCCAATCTGTATCCGAGTGTTCGTTCGACCACGGGGCCATCGGTACTGGTACTGACTGAGATCGGATCAATATAGTTGGACTTGTCTCAAAATGGCTCGAGCACATTTGATTCCTTCCCGCCCCGATCCCTTGGCCGGATCACCACTTTCATCTCCCAGTTCTTCCACGCAATTTTCGGGTGAATTGGGTGTCCTGATCCTCGACTGGACTTTCAAGATAGACCAACTCCGCGGCACGAATTCTGTGAACATACGCGGTGTGCAGACGCTGACGGAAATCACCCCGGATATCTATGATCTACATTACACGAACTGGATTGATCCCAAATGTCACACTTTCTGGGTGGGCTAAGGAATATACAAACGAGTAATTTGCGCATGTCGTTCTGATAGCTGCTGACCGTTGATCATCTTGTCATAGGCCCTCTACTTGCCAATTCATCAGCACATTGGGCCCATCAGGTGTATTGGGTCGTGCCGTGAGGCAGCGCGTGCATATACACGGCCCTCAGGAGCTTCAGGGCGCAGCCCATGGCCTTTTTAGGGTCGACGCTGTTGGGAATTTTGATCTCGCTGAGCGCTGGACGTATGTTTGCACGGTATATCTTCGCTTTCACGTCCGGTAGTCGGGCGCTCATGTCGTGTGGACTCTTTAGAGAAATTAGAGTTACTCCGGGAGCGGATTTGGATCTGGATTTGATCGGATTTGGAGCTGGTTCTGTTACGTAAATCACAGCTGAATCAGTCATCAGGCAAACAATAAACCTCTGGACACCGTTGACACAACATCGTCGCTCATCGGCGGCGACAACGAGCTCTTTCAACCTGCTTCCAACGAGCCAATTTTCACATCTGAATTACCGGGTTTCTTTAAAACAATGTATTTAGGTAGTTGCAGCACTTTTGTTCAGCTAGTCTGCGGCAACAAGGTCACCAACTTTAAGTGCGGACGAGGCAGGAAGGGGCGGGGACGGCGGGACAACGCCGATGAGACGATGAGCTGGCACTCCGGTAGACTGGTCCAGAGGTGGGTGACTGATGGAAGTCACCATCAGTCACCATCAAATCCAAATCCGATCAAATCCAGCCAAAATCCAAATCCAAATCTGCTGCCGGAGTGACTCTTAGTTTCATCACTAACCATTCGTGATGGAGGCCTTCTGGGAGGTTATACCGTGTATCTACAATACGTGCTCGTCCGTAACGTTATACCGCACTGCCTGTGTCAATGACCCGCATATGAAGGTGCAGAGGTCAAGGAAACCATACCCAAAGCTGTTCTTATAAATGCAGTCAATTATCATGAATCATCGTCGTCAAGATTCACATCTGCCGAGATCCAATCTGGTGATATTCGAAATTTATCAATTCATCGATAGAGCTTGTGCACACCATTAGAGCCAGCAGGTGGCGCGTTACTCGTGTGTAAAGCTGTGACAGCAATGGCTTCAACGGGTCTTGTGCAACCAAACGTACTCTTCGAATCGTCCCCCACCATAGGCATACGAAGCTGCGGTCTGAGTCGTCAGGGCCTCCACATCAGCCAAGTCGGCGATTTGTTTTTGGCTTGCAAACGCGCTCCGTGCGACACCCTCGCCCAAAGGACAGCAGACCACTCGGATGCGGCCGTCCAAAATTAATAGATGCTGCAGGCGAAGAATCAGCGCGCGCAGATCCCCGTGGCGGACGACGTAGCGCAGGACCATTTAGGCTGCGGACGCGGGACTCTGAGCGGCCGAAGGGCGGGTACAGTATCAAGGACACGCATTTGGGACACACTCCGAGACTCCCGGATCACCACGATAGCACGATCCTAAATTTAAAACTGAAGCTCACGGCTAGGGCCTCGGCAGTGCGGAAGGCCAAGCGATCGGTGGCGGCTAATGGAGGCAACTTACTACTGTCCGCGCATGTGTTGTGGCGCGGATAAGGGCCGCCGGGGATGTACATAGCAGCAACGTGCGGGATAGCGTGCATCCTCAAAGCGTAAGCGTTGCATGAGAATGCGGATGCGGATGGTGGGAGGAGCAGACTACGAATGACCGAAGACACACACCTGTCGACCATCAAAAATTCTGCGCCGCAGGCCCGAACGTTGCAGGAACCGTGACGCCTCCGCGCATCTAGGATACGGGGGGAGATAGGATTGAATACAGCTTGCGCTGCGGCCGCACCGTCGAGTTCCTGGCCGATTTTCCGGGAGATAATCAGAAAGAGGCACGAATAGTGTCCAGGGCTGAAGTTCGGAGCTGTTCGGAGCGAGAATTCTCCCTGCCGCCTGAGGTGATGGATGCGCGAAATCTTGCTCCGGGGCTGGTGAATGCGTGGATATGGATTTTCAGTCTCTACTAGTCTCTCCTAGACAGATGCTTCGACATATGCAGCTCGTACCTCGCTTGTTGAACGTTTCTATGTGGCGGTACGTGGCGGTGCCGCGGCACCAATATCGATGGCGGCCGATCAACGGCCGATGAAAGCCGATGTTTTCTTGTCTCTTGCTGTCATGTTTGTCGTCTCGATGCTTCAACTTGGGCTCAATTTGGAGCATCCGCATCCGGGCCGACTTGCGTTGCATCCATTCACGTTGTGCTTATGACATCTGTCATGTCCGCTCGAATGCGCCCGTTCGACCCGAAGGGCCGCAGTACTAGTCTGGGGCACCAACTTTATCTGCGCATTTTCTTTAGGTTGCCTTTCGGGGCACTGTGTTCTCCTACAGAGTTTCTAAGCATGCAACTCTCACTGTTTCAGGGCAAAAGAAACTTGTGTCTTCTCCCAAGATCGCTTCCGCTTCCATTGGCTGGAGAACGATTCAAATGAACTCACATCCAGGTTTAAACACCGTGTTCAAGTTCCGCTTTCGATCTTTCCACGGATCACTCTGCGCACATGCATATGCAGAAGGTTCCTATTCGACTCAAGCCCGAGTCGTTCGTCATAAACTCCCCTCTTTTGATGCTCCGAAATCATTCCTCTCCATACTGCCCCCGTTTCCCATAGGTTCTCATAATTTCTAGCCTGGGCACAATGCGAGGCAGTGGTGGATCCTCCGCATCTGCACATAGTTTCTGTCTTGATTTGCGGAACCTGGCGCAGACTTTCCAAGGACAGCTAGCCCTCGATGTTTTTCGACTTTTGAAGTTAAACTAGATGCCGCTATTTGATTTCCTGTCTGTCCTCCTTGACTTAGAACATCCTTCCCGGGTCGCTAACGTACGGTCACCATCTGATCCAGGGAAGCGATAGCATGATGTTGTAGTTGCATCGCAGCGATTGGCAGCTGCTCCAGCTTTGTACCCAACGAACGACACTGCTTCCCAGGTTCTCGTCTTCTCCGCATCGCATTGGGTCTCAGGCGCGTATCAGCCAAATGCCTCCTCCGTTTATTCGAGGTGCCTTCAGGCTTAACGTCGACTCGGTGGCGGACTGTCCGCTCCCCCATGCCATGATGGGGGATAACGATAATCCGCCGCAACGCCCGTTCGAGTCGGGCTCGGGTCATAGATGGTGGTAGAAGAATTCCCTTTTTACTTGCGATCGCGGCGAAGCGTCGTTCGTTGAGGTGCGTACGCTTTATTGGTAATTCTTTCCCTGGATCGAATAACAATCGTATCTCAACTTACACCCGATAGAACTCGGCGGCGGACGGTACGCATTCGACACTGCATCCAAATCGAGGTCCGTCGTATCTTTTTTGGTTGCTGCGCCTTGCCTCCCAAAACACTATGTACTCTTCTCCCTTTCGAGACTGAAAATTGGGTACGATGTGGTGAAGGTCACTCACCCGCAGCCCATCCCATGCGAATCTCGAACGAATCCAGAGTCTCTCCGGCATATGAATTTCATTCCTGGCCCGACTTGGCGACGGGAGGTCCGCACAAAATCAAGTCCATCAAATTCTACTTGTCAAAAGCGACTGTTGCACACTGTCAGTTCTACTTCTATCTAAACTCCGCGGATTGTGTCGTGATGTCCATTCTATTCTCTCAAGTCAGGCATCGTTTGGTCATTCGAGGCTCATGTACTGTCCACTTTATCCCCCAGGCCAGGGCCACTTCGTCAATCGCTGAAATCACACTGTACTCCAGTTCTCCGACGTCACTCAACGCCATCGTTGTATCAGAGCGAAATCCTCACGCGACTGGCGCTTCGATGTCACAGTGGCTGTCCATCGTGTGATATTATATTATCCTTTCTTTCGAATTGAAGGGGTTTTCATCTCCGTAGTATTTCTGGAGTTGACCAGGACAATCTATGGCCGACCCAGTAAGTTCCCGTTCTTCCTTGCCCCAACCAACTAACTCGTTTCCCGCAGTCAAGGGAGAGCGTGAACAGAAGCACTCTCTGGCACGCCTTCTGCTACCTCAGATGTAGATAGAGGCGGGCAAGCTCCACTGATTGACACCGACAGCCTCTATTATATGCTCATACCTTCGTCAGTCTTTCCTGCCCGTTTCCCGTCTATCACCCCGGCGCACCCATGTGGATCCTTCCCCTCCTGAACGCGATCCTCTCGAGCTGGTTGGTCAGCGCCGCACAGAGCAATTACACCATCGACGATGCCAGTCCGCTGGTGGAATACGACGCTGCATTTTGGGCCCGGGATCCCAGGGGATTGAATACGAGCGAGCTCAACAATGGGTCTGTAACGTTCGTTCACCCCGACCCTAACGGCACGCCGACGATCGCCATGAACTTCACCGGTGAGTAGAACATAGCTGAAATGAGAGTACTCTCCATTCATCTAATACCATGCAGGGACGGCTGTGTACATCTTTGTCGCGTATCCCGGAAAGGCAGTTATTGCGCCTCTGGGATTCACGGCACTCATAGACGACGTTGCTTCTGGTAATTGGTCCGTGCACCAACAGTCCCCGTTAAACAACTTCATGGCGTTCTCCAACAAGACACTGGCGAATAAACCGCACGAGCTGCGATTGCAGTTGCTGCCAGGAGCCTCACTGTATTTCGACTACGCCATTGTGACGTACGTGCACCTCTCTGAAACCTCTCCCTCGGATCTGAGAAGCCCGCAGTTCCGATGCAGACCCAAATGTACCGTCGACTCCGAGCTCCACCTCACCCCCATCCCAAGATACTTCGAATACAAAGAAGAAGCCTCCGGTCGCCGCTATCGTCGGGGGTGTAGTGGGTGGGGTCGTCCTCATCGCCCTGGTGTCGACGGTGTTGCTCCTGCGCAGGCGCGCGATGACGAGAAAACGGCCCGTGTCAACATCCATCGTTCCATTCATCGCGAAACCGGGGAAAGGCGACAACCGGGTCAGCCAACAAGTGGAAATTAAGAGCGACAGCGCGAATAACCTGCATGCGGACAAGGAAGGGGAGCCCCTGGCCGTTCCCTCTACACCGTTCGTGCTCCAGCCCCCGCCAGCCGCGCGGTTCACAGTTTCGAGCGAGAAATCGGATCTGAGCGTGCGCATCCCGAGGGCGCGTCCGCATACAGGCGGGGAAATGCAGACCCCACAATCCGCGTCGAGTCCTGTGCTTACGCAGATGGCGGAGGAGCTACGCCGCATCAAGATGTCCATGGAGCGCCTTGAGTCAGGCATCCCCGAGGCACAGGACTGGGACGGGTCGCTGCAACGCCCGCCGGCGTACGGGGATCGCCGGGAATGAGCGCCTGCACTCGTTTGCGCTGGACTAGGACAGCCATGACGGTTTCTACCATGGACTTAACTTGATGTACAGTTATTCATTCGGTTTAAATCCGCTTTCATTGTGTACCAGTATGAGTCAAATCGACCCCCTTAAACTATAAAACGTCCCCCCATGATTTTGGCCATTCTCCCACTCTCATTCTTTTTTGTTATGCGCTTTGGCGCTTCGCACTTCGATCAAATTCGATGAAAGTTGGATGATATTTACATTTCGAAATCTCTGTGCCTGTCGAAAAGCCAACCGACGGCCTGAGCGAGCCAGAGGAACGATGAAACGTATGAACAGCGTCCGCTCGCAGAAATGGCGTACGCAGCGACATTGTGGTTCTCGATCGATTGATGGCAACAGAAAAAGAAAGATGCCGACAAACAAAAAGGACTGACCGCAGTCTGCTTCCCGCTAGCCGGATTGAACGACTGACCTCATCATGTCGGATAGTTCTACAAGAGAACGTACGAGTGATGCGATACTACCACTGAGCTAAGAGGGAGTGACGATACGTCGATACCAAGCATTCCCATCCGTAAATTGCCAGATGCCAAGGATCAGACCGCCACTAATATGACGCCGACTGTACCCATCAATTGCATTCTGAATTAGCGCGATCAGCACCGAGTAGAAGTGTAAAGGCACCTTGGTTGGAGACCGCATCGTCATCCCTGCATGTAGTACTCCACTCACGGCAATTGATCTCTATCGGCCATCGTGAGTTAGCGAGCCATTCCGGCTGGCCCGGAGCCCTTCGCATCGGTGCGCATGTCTGCTTTACGAGTCTCAAGTGCTGGTAAAGCACCGCGCGGAGCGCTGGGGCGAGAAACAACACTCTCGTGCGTCAAGCACGCGAAGGGTAAGATCAGACCAACACAGTATCATTGCATCAATCAGTTCACGGTCGCCAATTATGTGTGCTGGTTGACAAAGAATGACTAGAACGGAGAGAAGAAGTGTGATCTCGTCATATTAGACCCAAAGATATCCCACTCTGCGTTGATATGGATCAGAACCGATTCGCGCTGCAACAGGGGGAAAACGCACCCAGATCACCGACCGCATCATCCTCGTGCAACCCTCGCGGCCAGGTGTATGTGGGGGTCGTGAAGCGGATGACGATGCCGCGGTCCGCGAGGTCCTCGCACTGTAGCAAAATTTCGGGATCCGGCAGCGCGACATGCTCATCTGGCTCGCTGGGCCGGATGTGCAGCCCGGCGCGAGTCAACCCCGAGCGTGCGTGTAGAACTGCGAGGAACGCGGTATAGGTACCCGGATGAAGAGTCTCGTCGGTGATTATGAGCGTCCGAAGCTGCGGAAGGAGGTTCGCGCGCTGGAGGAGCTGGTAGGAATCCCCGTAGGGTTTATAATAGTGGTCGGAAAACAATAGCTCGAGGGTCGCGAGAGACGGTACGGCTTCCAGACAGGTTACGATTTTTTCGCGCAGAACACCGATGACGCGCAAAGTGAGATGGGTTAGATACGCAGCTGAGCGGGAGAGAAATGTGGTGACGGATGTTGGGCGAAGGTGCCAAACGAGGTCGATTTGGAGATGCTCGAGAGCGGGGATGTCAACGAACGCGAAGTGGTCGATACCCCCCTCAAGTAACAACGACTTGAGGTGCGGGATGACTGTGGTCGGTGAGCCGGTAGGTGTATGGGTGATTGGAGGTCCGTGGTCCATTCCAAAGGTGCTAAGATGCAGGAAGTGCGGGAAGAATTCGAGTAATCGGAGAAAGTCATCCAATTGCGAAATCCCATGGCTGTCAACGTTTAAGAGCTGTAGCGCGGTGAGAGAAGATGGCATCGCCGCCAGACTTGGCGCTAACAACAACAGCGAAAGCTCGTTCGCCAGGTTTAAAGCCGTCAGATTTGGGGCAGCGTGGATTGCCGTTACAGCAGGGAACGCCTCCTGGTTATCTGTGAGCTGGATGGCTAGACTAAGAAGGGAAGGGAAAGGACCCTCGATTTTGTTAAAATCGAAAAAATCCGCAGTCGTGAGCTCGAGCTCAATTCGGCGCCATTGAGCAGAGTAGACGGCTATCGCAGCGAAGAGCTTCTGTGCTAACCCAACGGGCTGGCTCCGACACATTAACGTGATGGACAATGGATAACCCGCAGTGCGCGAGAGCCACAATTCGAGGAGGTCGCAGGTGGGATCGGGGGCTGGATCCGCATCCGGATAGAGGAGATAGAAAAGCCCATTATAAGGGTTTTCTGGCTGTCCTAAGTATATTAAGCTCCAGAGCTCGGGGGTCCGAAGCGCCACAGCTCGCCACTGGCTGCAAATCTGGGCCAGCAGGAGAGGAGCGCGGTTTTGACATGGACGGACACGACGGTGAAGAGGAAGACAGTAGATGAATATTTTGGAAGTGAGTTCGTATGGGAGTTCGAATACTGGAGAGGCAATTCTCGTCATCGGGCACGCCATGGTGGCTTGGAGCAAGAAGGGTGACTTATTGTCACCGTGACACTGTCATGGGTGGGACGCGATCACGGGGTCAAACTTCGCGCCGTGTTTTATTCCACACGATACACACAGAACTAGAAAAGCAGGCGTCGAAAGCGAGCAGCTCACGTCCGCTGATAGATTTTCTCCTCAGTGTACTCTACCACCTTCCTCACTGTCACATCCGAGCCGCTGTACCCCTTGAGACACACGCCCGCGAGGTAGCCCTGGACAACAGCCTCAGTGGTCGTTCCGCGGAAGACAAAACATTCAGATGGATCTCGCTCGTACCTTCTTGTGCGCCACCGGTGACTTTGGATCGCTCTCGAACTCGTACGGCGAATCGAAGGCGTGCGCGCTGATGACATCGCCCTTGGGACTGCGCAGGAAGAGCCCGCGCTCGCCGGAGAGGAGCGCGTAGAGCATGTATTGCGCGGCTTCGTCCTGTACGCACAGTCGACTTACAGTCAAAAAGGGGGGAAGCCAATCGAGTAAACCAAGTACCTGCTCAATGGCAAAGAACAACATGACGAATTCGAAGAGCCACGCGAGAGGCGCGAGGAGCCACCCGAACTCGAAGTGGAAGGCGGACGTGCTCACGAAGCCAGGGTGGATATGCGTGAAGGCGAGTTCCGGGTTCTGGGCAGCGAAGGACTGGATCCGGGCCAAAATTCAGTATTGATCAAGGAGAGATACTATGCGACGCACAGCCATCATGGCGTCGTTCAGCCCCGGACTGTAACTCATTCCTTTTAGTGCGGCGAAGGACTGCATTCGGGAGCGATTAAATCCACAGTGCTGGGAGTGCAGTACAGTACTCACTATCATGACGCCTTTCAGAGACTTGATGGTCTTGCTTCGCGCCTTGTCCAAGCCGATGTCATTGGTGTCGATCGCGTGGCCGAAGCCGGCGCCCAGGATAGACATGACACGGGAATCTTGGCCGAGCTTTCGCGCATTATGCACCAACGGCAGGAGCTCTTTCGTCCAGACGTAGCGGGAGTAATACCTGAGGTGTCAAACCATGTGAGCCGGGTCGAAGTAATTGATTTGCTGGAAAGACTCACCGCAGGGATAGATGGTGGTCAAGGCCCTCCCTCGTTTCACTGGACTCAACAAGTGAGTTCGCCCCGGCGCTAATTACGAGAAAATTGATGCGCGGGAGGCGCGCAAGGAGCCCGGCGCTGGTGGCACGAACGTCCGCCATCAACGTCGCATCACACGCGACGAACTCGTGCTTCCACCCCTTATTATCCTCGGGTTTCGGGAACCCCACGAGGATCTTATTGGCAGCGTCCGCGTTTCTGCCGATGAGGATGATGTGCGCGCGCCCGTGGGTGTAACGCGCAAACGCTTCCGCCATCGCTTGTCCCACCCCAGACGTCCCGCCGGCGAACACCGCGACGGGCACGTAGTCGAGAGGGAAAGTCGAGTTGAAGGATTCTGCAGTGGCGAGCTTGGGCATTTCTGTGCAGGGGAGGGCCTTGAAGCTTGAAATTCGAGCGACAAGGCGATAAGGCGACGCGTGGATATATATGCCGAGCGGCGGGCCCGTCGGATCAATGACGTCTGGGTCCCGCTGATACCGGGATTCCCGGTGAGTGGTGATGCGAGTACATACTTGGCGGCGGTAGGATACGAGCCGTTTAAATGTTCATACCGCGTTTAATCTGAACACATAGAGGCAGTCAGGCTCGTTTAATTGCTTACTTACGCGAGCTTACGGTGTTGCTAGCAACGATGTATAGAGATTCCCGTTGATTAGTCCGAGTCAACACGCGGCCTCTTTCGAGAGTCCAACGGTTCCACGACCCTCGCCAGTTCAGCCTCCAGCAGCGCTCTGCGTTGATCCCGGTCCTCCTGGATCAGCTTCTTCCACCCCGCTAGCTCATCCATCGATTTGCGTAATTCGGCCTCCAAAGACAAAATTTTCGTGTTCTGCTGCGCGATGTCCTTCTGAAGGGCCGCGTGTTCTTTCTGCAGTGCGGTGTGATCGCGGGTGCGGACGGCGAGCCCTGTCTGCAAAAGGTCAGTGCTCCGGTCGTGCTCCTCCCGCAATATTTTCACCGTGGAGGTCACAACCCCGATTTCGGCCTCGAGCTCGTCGTTTCGCGCCAGGATCGCTGATATTGAATCGCGAGCAGCGGCAATAGGGTTGGCGCGATGGACAGGGCCATCGCCGTTGGCAGCAGCCGGGCCAGCGCCGTGTTGGGGCGGAACTGGAACCCCATTAAGAGGGGCTACTGGCGCACGGGGTTCTGGCTGAGGACGTTCTACCGGCGGGGCGGGAGCAGGCCGCCCGAATGCAGAAGGGGGTTTAACTACGGGGTAATGAGATTCAGCACTGTCAGCATCAAGATCACGTACCCCAAGGAATGTGAGCAGGCGTGCGGGGTTCTGGACGAGGAGAATCTGCGATAGGCCGCGGGGGAGTATAATGGTCTACGGGTGGGGCAGAACTCCCTAGCGCCGAAGGAGGGTCAATTGCTGCGCAATGAGATTTCATAATGTCGGCGACAAGACCACCTACCGTGAGGAACGTGAGTGGATGGGATAAAGCCGACGTTGCCGGTGTCATCCGAGTCGCTGAGGACAATCGCCGAATGCCGCGCAGCTTCTATCGGTTCTTGCACAGCGTCGACCACGGCATTTTGTGGCCCTCCAAAGAGACTATCTGATCAAGGATTCGGATAAAGATATGGGAAAAAAAAGATTGAGGCACACACCATCATCCTCCATATCGACATCCACATCCGGAGGCAGATTCTGATTGTCCTCCATGTTGGCGTCCCCCTTCATGCACAGCAGATACCCGCGGAATAGCTTGTTAGTTTCGAGCTTTTGACCATCGTAGTCCCGGGCGGCGTCGTGGAGGACCGGACCAATCCAGCACAGGCAGTTCCCTTCTTGTGAACCGCACAATGCGGAGGCAGGGCGAACGCGAAGACTTTCGTGGGCTTGTCCCACACGACGGTAGGGCTGGACATGTTATAGTCGCGGATATTAACATTGTCTGAGGGGACATCCGGCGCTAGAATCGTGATCGCGGTACGCAGACGGGCGAGGCCATGGGCGTTGGGGAGGGGAGGTGCAGATAAAAGGAGTTGGCATGCATGATCTCGGAGGCTGAGGTATGCGCCTGAGGTCTTCATGATGGACCGTGCGGCGAAGGATACGTCAACAGGCGTCAAACCGAGCTCACGGCAAAAGTCTCCGTCGCCGGTCGCGGTAGGATAAATCGGTGCGCCAGCTGCAATCTCGGGGTGCATGATTCGCATCGCAGCTTCGAAAGCTGTGCGATATGCATCTCCTGCGCTTGCATCGCGAGGATTCAGCAAGTGGGAAAGCGCTTCCGTGTCCTCGTCGGACAAAATATCGAGTGCAAGTTGGACCGCCAAATCCGGTATGGTCCTGAATCCGTCATCTGCGCTCTTGGCCAGTTCCCGCTGGTAAGCTCTCCATCGGTGGTTGCGCTTGATGGCGACGCGATCGGCAGTGATAGAGAGGTCACCGTGATAGTTGATCGACAGTTTGTTGAGGTGGATGCTACTGTGCGGAACGTACTGGTCGCGATGGTAGAATCTGGCAGTTGGATGCTCCCCTTCATCAGCCTCCCCTGGACCGGCCAAGAAGAACTGGAAAAGTGAGCCAGGCACGCGCCACGCGTGCTCGGGATGAATGATCCCATAGATGTTGGAGAATAAGTATTCAGGCGTCAGCGCGCCCTCCAAGCCAATGATGATGATGGACACCTCGTCGTCATCGACGAGCACACGACCTTCGTTGGAGAGGGCGTCCTTATCTCCTTTTGCATCGAGCTGGTACGTGATTCGCCGGGCGAATACCTTGGCCATCGCTTTTTTCGCCGCTGCACGCATTTTTTCAGCTTCTTCAGGCGTAGGCTGCTTCTCGCCATCATCTTCGACTGTTTGGAATGAGGTGGTGCAACCAATTTCAATGACACACGTACCTTTGTCTTCGAGATACTCCTCGGTGGTATAAGCCGTGAGATCCTCGAGGACAACCTGGAGCAGCTCTTCCCCGCCGCCCCTGCGCGGCTTCGGCTTCCATTTGGGGATCCCGATCCCGTCACGAACACGAAAGGATACTGCAGGCGAAACTGCTGGCTTCGAAGACCCGATGTCCGGGTGGTTTCCCGCAATTTTTAGTTCAGTGAGTTCGGCGGCGTATCGTCGAGCGACTTCCAGAACATACTCGAAGAAGTACTGAGTCCCGAGACCGAAGCCCTTCCCCTTTTCCCCAACGGCAAAGGGATTGTCTCTGCTGGTTGATGCGCCATCGACGACAAAGTTCCAAAAGCCTGCCTCAGGATCCAGGTGATTGTTGAATGCGGTGAAGGCTTGTATTTCCACCTCAGCGTGTCGCCAGAGCACGAGTGCAATTTTCAGATCAGTCTCAGTCGCCGGCTCCGTTCCGGCCCGTCTCACCGCGAGCTTGATCTGGGCGTTTGGGATGATAGCAGAGACAATATACGCGGGTAACCAGTTTTTAGTGCGTTTCAAGAGCGCGCCATCGGGGCCGCTGAGAAGGCCCGGGAAGTCCTTGATAAGGCGCTGTTTGCGATGTTCTCGCTCTTTCGGCTACTTTTTCTGTGTGCGCACATTGAGAACCGAAAGAGACCCAGAAATTCCCGACATACCCCAGGCCTATAGTCCTCCCTTGTCCAGTCCGACCACTCCCGAACCCGTAAATCCTTCAGTGCTTGCCCGGCGACATTCTGGATATATTCTTTGGTGGCGTATGCAACCGTGAAGTTCTCGAGCTCTGCACAGTTCCTAGCTTTCCAGTCGCAGGTTGGTTTCCGTGGGGCCATTGGGGTAGTCCCGACGGTATCAAGGAGAAAATACGACGGGAAGGGGACGGTCGAGGTTAATGATAAGGAGGCACAAGCCACGTGCCCCATGTCTGATCTCGGCGATTGCCGCAGCGGCCCGCTGCTGTGAAGTTGGTTTTGAATTGGTCCATCCTCGCTCTCATTCTTTGAAGCAACTATTCCAGTTCGTCTTTCTCATTAAAAGGTTGATTAATTCATGCCGAAACCCGGTCCTTTGGACTTCGACTTGTCCAGGAGCTTCATGCATCGCTGTATATCCTTGCAATTCACTTGGGTGGCCTGCATATACGATTAGTCGGACCTAGATCAAAACTCTTGAATGCAATGTATAAACCGACACGAGGGGTCAAGGCAAAACACGAATTCGATCCTCCTGCGATCTCCCCACCACGGATTAATGTTGGAACATGAATATACAGCGGACCAGGGAAGACCCCGGATTGGGGACCGGCACGGATGAGCCACATCCGGATGATATCCGGATGTCATCCATGATCGCCCCTTATCCGTACGGATGACAATCCGCGTATAGACTTTCCCACGGATGGCATTTCGCGGTCTGGCTTCCCCTCTGCTTCCCTGATTTTTAAACCTTCACCGACAAGAATCTATCCATAAAATAGGCAGCTGGACCGCTTTAGCCCGTTTAATTTAGCCCTGCCGGGGATGAGATAGGATTCTCTGATTTACGGCCAGCTTTGGTGTGAAAAGTTGTTGGTGCTTGCATTCAGATCCCAGAAAAAAACTCAAGGATGTATGAGTACATTTAAATCTCATTTAAACACTTTCTGGATATCTCATGGGAATGTACCGGACAGATAAAGCAGAACGTAGGTAAAATCAACATGAGCAAACACCATCCGCGGATGATCCATCATCTGCACGGATCCATCCGGATGACCCCTACCCCGGATAATAGTCTTCGAGGCTAGGTCCGAAGAGCCGGGATCCGCCAACTTTTGTCCGGACAGAATTTTGTCGCCTTAGACCATTCTTTGTCGTAGCCTCTGATGACATAATCGTCCAAACACGGTAATTTGGCTCCCACCGGCCCAAAAACGCTCAAATTTTCTAGATTCAGATATTTTTTGCGGTGTATCTTTCGGTGGAATTAGTGTTGCCGATATTTTTTGACCATGAAAAAATCCAGGCTGACCCCAAGTTTTTGTCCGCACGGGACCTAGCTTTGGGGCGCCCAACCCTCGTTTTTTTTCCAGTCAGGACCTAGGTTTGAGGCCCAAATCTCAAAAGGATTGTCCGGCACCGGACCTAGTCTACAAGGGGATTATTAGGGTCCTGTGCAGGGCCTTGGAAGGCCGCAAGAGCCCGGGCTCTTATAATAGCTGATGGAAGAAGACGCACCTTATCGCCTTGTGAGATTTTTCATTGAAATACACGGCAGCTGGGGGGTTTGGAACTTCAGAAGGTATGTCTCACGGTTGCAGAGTACTCTGGATGCAAGAGGCTTGGAGTATCGACGAGAAGAGTGGGACTCAGAGTAGTGGGACTCGCTTAAACATCGCTCAAGGCTAAGCAAGGCATCATTGGTGGGACTGAGCCTCCAAAAACACCAAGAGTGGGACTCGGCGATCGACGGATCTGAGATAGATTTAAGCTCTGAGGATTTGAAAGTCAAGGCCCAAATCTGAGTTCCACAGCGGCATTCTCAATCGACTCAATCTCCTCTTCGTCTCCATCAAAAATGCCGGCCAAGTAGATTGTATCGTAGGAACCATCGCCAATAGAAGCATTGAAATAATGGTCTTTATTTGACGTCCTCGAGTAGTGGTACTGTTGATGGCGCATCAGCAGCACCAAAGCTGCCGCGGCTCGCGATCGGGTTCTACTTTGACAGTGAAGATCAAGTTATCTCCGGGATTGATGGGATCTGATCCTACGAATCGACTACGGGCCCACTTCGGGTCAAGCTTTTGACGTGACATTAACAAACAACACTGCCGCATAGCATGAGTCGTTCCACAAATGCAACGATCAGCCAGTTGAGCGACAGCGAACTAATTTCGCATTTGCGCCCTGGACATAAAGCATCGTCAAGCGAGATGCGCAACTTGTCTGTGGGTCAATGGGTTGTGGTGTCGAGCGGTGTTTCGGTGACGAACCACCGACACGAGAGCTATCCCGAATCTATGATGGCAATGAAACCCGTCACCCAATCGCCGCACAGTTTCTACTAAGTATCTAGGGTGGAGCGCGGTGAGGATTCTATCAGAACTGGACTATCGATGCATGAAACCATTAGGCTGCCAGGTGGATGTCGGGTGTCGACACGGAGAGGAGTAACAAGCTCAATGCCTCCCGCAGTACGGCTTTCATAGTTGTACGGAACGCGGGATTCGAGAGATCCAGCCGCCTTCGGAGCTGACGATGCGCCGGGGATGGTACGGTCCTGGTAACAACCCATGTTCCGCGCTCAATCCGCGTCTGCAGTTTACTGTTTGCCTGCCATCGCTTGTGAAATTTCGTAACTCGGCTTCGGTAAGTGGCTGTATCCGGAATTCTGAAGCGTACCTTGGCCGCATGGTATAAGCGCTATGACAGAAATGAGTGTCATTGGGCGCTCACTCTTCTTTCACGGCCTCGGGCTGCGCCGGGTGAGAGGTGAAGTGGCCCTGGACGCCCGCGCTAGCCCGCCCATGGCATAAAGGGATCGTTTCCCAATTTAAACGCAATCGGCAAACGTTCAACCTCGCCCCGTTCCACATCATTGCCTTATATCTCTCGAGCAATGGATTCCAGCCGTTACAAGCAACTGAAAACCCAGCGCGGGTTCAACTATTCATACTATTGGTCTCCGCCCGCACCCGGCAAGCCCGTTCTCTTCTTCTCTCATGGATTCCCCACCGGCTCCTTCATCTGGCGAAAACAAGTGACATTCTTTGAGCCCCTGGGGTATGGTCTGCTCGTTCCAGACTTCCAGGGCTACGGCGAGACAGCCAAACCTACCGATCCCACGGTTTATATCGGTAGCGGCCACGCCCAGGATGTCGTAGATATCCTCGACGCAGAGGGAATCAGTCAGGTTATTGCCATCGGACACGACTGGTACGCACAAAAATATGTCTTATTCAATTGACTAAGATCTCGGTGTTGAAGGGGAGTCCACCCAGTGTCCCGCCTGATCAACTATCATCCCAAGCGTGTCTCCGCCTGCGCCTTCTTGTCCGGGAGCTATGCCCCGCCGGTCCCACCCGGCGCAAACCGCATCTCCACAGGTGGAGAGATAAAGCAGAAGTTCGGCTACGACATCTTCGCCTACATGCGCTTTTTTGTCCAGCCCGACGCACCGGCGGTGATCGAGAAAAACGTATCTTTCTTACATTTTAATTTCAGACGGAACCATGCTTACTCCCATTTCTTTCACAGCTCGACTCGTTCATCAGTCTCCTCTACCCAGAGAAAATTCAGTTGTGGAAGGACCACCTGTGCGTTGATGGCGGCGCCCGCGCCTGGATCGAAAGCGGTACGCTGTCTCCTCTGCCTTGGTACATGACCCAAGAGGTATGTTCCTGCGTCCTGGTACTGTCAGAGGATTTTAACCCACACGACGCAGGAAAAGGAACAGCTTAAGACGGCGTTGCGCAAGGGAGGCATCTCCGCGCCACTCTGCTGGTACAGGGCGATGGTCGAGACGATAACCTCCGAGGACGATGCCAGTGCGTTCATTCACTCATTCGTTTCACCACCGTGTCCACATTCTCGGTTTTGTTATTTGTTTCGTCGACAGAAATCTCGCCAGAGGCGGCGGAGGGGTGAAACAGCCACTGCTCTTCGTCGCCTTCACCAGCGACTGTATCTGGTTGCCGATTATGGGGGACACTGTAACCGTCCATGCCAAATACGTGAAAGGGCCGGTGACGCGGAAAGAGATCGGTGGGGATCATTGGGGTGTCGAGTCTCATGCGGAGGAGCTCAGCGCGATCTTGCTTGAATGGCTGCGCGGCCTTGACTCGTGATCCCATGGATATATGAGCATCTATTACCGCCACTCACTCACCCGGGCTCACGGGCTTTGTCTTGTGTACTTAGGGCTTGATCATCCACTTAGCTCCCTGTAGACACACTAAAAAAATGGCTTGGATGACCTCGATCTACGGTGATGAGCATTTTGCGCCCGCTCCAGGCTAAATGTCCCTTGGCTTGTAAAGACACCGCCTGCATGTGCGCTACTTACTCGGTGTGCTGTTCGCCTCGCCGCCATATGCGCTCCCTTAATAGCGTCTTCAGCTAGAAGCTTTACAGCATCACGGCGGGCACACACCGCCTGTCCTGCACCTTCTGAAGCTGTGAGATGGTGGCAAGTATTGAGCCCTCCAGATCTCGCTGCTACTCCACCACCTAAATCCATATACTAAATTCCATTACAAGGCCCCGGACAACAACTAAAATCATTTCCTGCCCCTGCGGTTCTTGTCGCCGGCGGCGGCGCTGTTCGCTTCGCCGCGCACGGTGACCCAACGGAGGTATGCGACACACGCCGAACTAACATCTATGCCGTGCGTGATCTGGCTGTTGCAGCACTCAGGTGCTATTTCGGAGGTCCCCGGTGCGCTCCAATCGTCCCACCGCGCTCCTCTGGTTCATAGTGGCACGCGGAGACAAAGCCGCGGCCGATGCCTTGCTCGGCCGCTTCAACCTTCTCTGCCTTGCAATTCCCCTGGTCTAACCTTTGGTCCAAATCATTACATACGGGCTCAGCTGACCTTCCCTGCGCATGAGATTCGTATAAGGGCCAGACTGTAATTCCAGTACCAACACCCCAGCAGTCTGACACAAATGCGCATCCCCGCCCTCATCCCCTTGTTCTCTATTCTCGCATCCGCCTCTGCGGTCGCGGCCCAGGCTCCGGATGGGTATACGTTCGCGTTCAATAGCCTCACGTGCGCGAGCGAGACTTCCGTCGCCGCCAGCTACTTGACCTTCAGCATTGTCGAATCGATTCAAGGTGCGTCTCTCTTTCTCCCCCTATTGGCCCGAGAAGGTCTCACGGTGTGCAGGCTGCGCGGACAACTGCGACCAGGTCACCGGGTGCAAGTTCTGCAATAGTGCGCTCCTCCTTCCCTCCTTCCTCCACCCCACCGTGCTGACTGGTCGCACAGCGTACCACGATGTTAACGCCGGCACTGGGAAGGTACGCGCCCGCACTTCCGCATGAGCGTGCTTTCATTCATTCCCGCCGTGTTTTCCTCTTGTGCGCAGGATAACACGACCAAGCTCACCTGTGCGCTCTTCTCCCTCGTGCTCCCCGCCGCCAACGCGACGAACTGCGGGAACCAGCAGCAGCAGCCGCTCCCCAACGGCACGACGTACATCACCGACAGCGACGGGTTCTACAAGGACGTGGCTACGACGTAAACCGCGTCACCGATACGCGACGAGGATGGGGTGTGGGCCAGCTGCGTAATTATGTACTTCATCGCGTCTTTTGCCTGTTGTAATCTCCGTACACCGAAATTCACCCCGACTTTGTTGACGTTGCGTCCACTCCGGAATATGTGCATTATAGCGACGGAAGGGAAGGGCCCGCTATCCGTAGGTTCACAACTAAAGGGATTTGATTTCAATTTCCTGAGGAAATGGGAGGTACTACGATGACGAAATATGTTTTCACTTCGTCCCGGGACCTGGGCTGAAATGGTTCAATCATACTTTGGGCTGCCGCCCGCTGCCGTAGCCACGGTTCAACGGCACCCGCGACCCGGGTGAGGGCCGTCCCCGTTCCGCCGGCGGGTTCCGTCGGCATGGGCACGGAACGGCCCCCTAATACCGTTCTTTGCCGTCGCACAACGGCACACAGCTGTGCCTTTCGTGGTGTTGAGAAACCCAGCGGCGAGCGGTTTCTTAATGAAGATAAGGGATAAGAAATATGGGCAAACCTGAGGCCGTAAAATCTTGAGTACGAGGTAACGGTGCGTAGATGATGTGCACCATATTCGCTTTGGCTCAAGATCGAGGCTGCTACTATTTTCTGCAGTCTGGTATTTGGGAGATTAGCCTCCTCTCATGAGCAGTTCTATCTCAACATCGACGTCATTGTAGAGGCCTCCTAGAGTACCTATGCCTCGCTGTCCTTCGAGCTGCATATCGCTCTTCACCTGTCCGTTCCTCCATTGATGTGATGATTAAATGCATTCAATCGAATTCGGGCAAATTGATTCGTGGGTACCATTCTGCCGGGGGCTCAAGTGGCGGGAAAGTGGGAGTATGAACATTCAGATTCCACGCTGCCGCCCCGCCCGCCGTCTGGGTGGCGGCCCATCAACAGCCCAGATCCACCCCTTAGCGTCCGCCGCCTGAATCCCATCGTAAAACACCTTCGCCATGCGCGCGTACCCCGCGTTGTTCGGGTGCGTCCCGTCGACCAGATCCCCCACCGCGATGACCGCATGGCAGTCCACCAGCACGACCGACCTCCCCGCGTCGACGAAGCCCTGCACGACGCCGGGCAGGGCGGCGTTGTACGCCGTAATTCGCTCGTTCGCGGCCGCGTTCGAGTTGGGGGGTAGGGTGGACAGGACGACGAGCGTGAGCGATGGCGCGTCGAGGACGTGCTGGATTACAGTTGCGAGGCGCGCAGGCGCGCCCGCAGGGTCGACGTTCTGCAGCATGTCGTTCGTGCCGACGAGAAGGGTGACGATGTTCGGGCGCTGCACGGGCATCGCAGCGACGCCCTTGGTGTCCACCTGCGTGATGATGAAGCCCGGGTAGCCCTCGTTGTCCGGGTCGATGAAGTCGCCGCCCTTCTGGGAGCCGACCATGTTGACGGTGTTGCCGTCGGCGGCGAGGAGGTTGTAGAGGTCGGCGCGGTAGCCGTTTCCGTCGGTGCTGCCGACGCCGAAGGTGATCGAGGCTGCGGGTGGGTTAGCTGGGTAAGGATGGGGGGACGGGGAGACGGACCGCCGAGGGGCATAATTCGGGCGGTCTTGCCGGAGAATCCGGCGAACGCGCTGGGGCACAGCGCGAGGGCGAGCGCGAGGAGGGAGCGTGTGGATAACATGGGGAGAACCAGAGACGAAAGGGTGCGAAAGGAAGGCCTGGTCAGCGTTCTTATAGCTGTCGGATGCGCCGTCGTCACGCGGGCGAAAACGAACTCACCAGGAGGATCGACGGTGGAGCGCACTGATGGATGTGCAACACGGATCACAAGCTCCCCGTGCCGCGGGACTGCTGCCCGCGAGACTGATGACTTCGAATCGTTTGAAAGACTCTGCAGACTGGGCTGCACGAGAAGGATGCGAGCAGTAACCAGCCGGCCACACTCCTGGCGGAGAAGTTGTGGAGAAGGGAGTGGAGAGTCTACGGTGATCCTTGATCCTCGCGTGATCGTGATCCCCCGGAGTAACCGGCAGATCACGAGTGCTTACAAATGTGAGCGGCACACAAGCGGCCCGCAATCGAAACCATGGCGATGGAGTCATGTTTCGGAAGCTCGAACTAATCTGTTTGAGTCGCAGAGGATTGCTGATAATTTGATCAATATATTGATATTTCTGCCTGACACAAGCCCGGAGGCGAAAGGAAGTCTATCGCATTTTGCAGATGATATATAGTTCTTGATCGGAGGTGGAGTACGCCTTCGCACTGCAGGGAAATGACAAGTCAGATTCCAGCTATCTCGAAAACGATAGTCAATTTTCATTTTAGAGCCAAGCCGTCCGCGCTACCCGCGGTATAAGCACTCAAGTCGAGGTCTCGCCAGTACTCGCTGATACGGGGCAGTACCGGCAAAGCCATGGGGGCGTTAACGCATGAAGGAAATGTGGTGCAAAGGAACGAGAGTAACGGGATGAAAAGGGCACACCTGCCGTGGGAAGCGCAGCGTAACAAAGCTGAGGGATGGGACGCACCGGAATCAGTACTGGATCGGAGGGATCGATGCAAGCGACAGAATGACGAGGGAAAATGGTTGGAATATCCTACAGACCTGAAAACCTAGAGTACGAGGGCATGTAATGAGTGGCGACCTGATTTGCGTTGAGCGTTTGGGCGGAGGATGTCGTGGACGCTGAACACAGGCGATACTAAGCCGACGGATGTAGAAAGCTGTAGCGAAGGAGATTAGCGAGAACAGAGCGAGAAGTGAAAAGGAGACGAGCGAGGTGATACACCCGGGCTTCTTTCCCCCGACGCCCAGCGTATGTAGAACCGGTAACCATTGCGGACTGGCACTAACTCCAGGAAGACTGGGCTTATCAGCTCTGTCCGGCTGTTTCAAAGAGTCCAGGTACGGAGCGATGAATATCGATGAGAGCGTCGACAGAGGCCGCTTCAGTCCGTTTCATGATATCGATCGCGCGAGGAAAGTCGAGAGTGCGAGAACGACACTGAGCGGTTGGGCGTTGCATCCTAGGCAAGGTAAAAACCCAGATTGTAGACGTCGCGTAGCTCACGAGGACGAATCAAAGTTGGTGACAAGAAGTTTGATCCGGGCTCTCCTGCTTCCTCCCATCACCATCGCGCGCACCCAGCGTAGTCGTGGTCCCGCGGCCGTCATCCAAATTCTCGTATTGCTGTCCGTCTGGTTCCTCCGGTTCTCGCCCTGTCGTGGGCCATTCCCGGTGCCACTTTCAATGCTGAATGGGAACTGTCTGCCAGGCCTTGCTTCCTTCCTTCACGTCTATCGCGCGCGGTCAGCGTATTCGTCGGTCCTGACTCCCCACAGATCTCTTTTCCTTTGGGATTGATTCACGGTCGTCCAATCCCTCTGGGCCGCCTTGCCCCTCGTTCCGTAGACGCGTCGCGCGTACCTAAGGCAGGCGGCACCGTTTTTCCTGGATCTGGACGCGCTAGAACTCGGGCATAAGTTGCTGTCAAAATTCTCCGAGGACGCTACCACCTCATCTATGCCCCATCACTTCAAGAACTCAACGCTGTGGAGAATTCCGAGGTCAAAACAGCTCCTGGTCTGCCAACTGAATTACCACCGCACTTTCAACTTGTTCGAATCTACGCAGTCTCGAATTGATCCTGCCTCACACTCATTTCGGCGACATGCTGCGGGACTCGAGGTTTCCCAACCTCCGTACTTTCCGATACGTTGCGGCCTCCGATTTCGCCGCGGCACTGCCCGCATTCATTAACCGACATCAGCCCCTAAACTCGCTCCAACTCCTCCGCAGTGGCGACTGGGACTTGCCTCTCGATCCCATGCAACCCCCGGTTCTCACAAGCCTTTACTGCGACCCGCTGTTCGTTCTGTCGCTGATTTGCGACGGGACACTGGAGTTACTCTGCATCTACCTTTGCAATGCGAACGTTGCGGCTGTATTAAAGCGGCTTGGAGGGATGACTTGCGCGGAAGTGCTCGAACTGGCCGTCAGGGCAGACGACATCGATACGCCTGCTTTCTTGAAATACGTGGCTGCCAGAATCCCCACATCACCTCCCTCACCTTCGACAAGTTCGGATCCATGTCCCCCGGCGCCCGTTGTTTCGTTCCGGTCGGCCCAATTTTTTGTTATAACGCTCATACATAGTTGGTAATGCGGGCTTGCAGGCTGACATCAACGAAATCGAGACGCACCTAAGGACCTTGAACCGCCTCCAAGTCTGACGATTTGCCAACTTCGATGAGGCTATCCGCAATTTCGACCCGCGGCCGAAGCGGGATATCCAAGCGGCGGAGTCGGTCCTTGTCCAGCAGCTGACCGCGGCATGCCCGTCCCTCGCTTCCATGCTTTTGCGTGAGTCAAGTGTCCCTTCTTTAGTTCGTGGTGTTTGATCCGACTGCACAGATGAGTACCGTTGGACGCCCACAAGCACTGGGTGGAAAGTCGATGTTGCGCCGTGGCTCTAGATTGAACGAGAACCCGCCTCTTCCACATTTCAGTTAATCGTTGTACGCAAGGGGAAGCGAAATCGACGCACTTTGAGCCCGCGCTTTCAGGTGTATGGTCTACCAGCATGCGATCCAGTTCCCCAGCGCTGTGCTGTTCGCTGAACATCCAGCAGATCCGCCCAGAATCAGATATCCAAGAATGGACGACACTTATTCTCTCTGCAAATCAATGCCGTCAATTTTTTGGACCGGACACCTGTGTTCCTACGAATTTTTCAACCTCTGTACTTGAAAGTCTCGACTTGGAAAACCCCTAGGCCGGCCTGATCCTCCCTTCAACTCTCCCTGAATGTCCGAAACATTTTCTTCCCAACATGAAACCAGATATTCCCTGCGCGCAATTGCTTGCAATCTCATCTATGTGGCTCTACTTGTCCACTGCATACATATTGTTTTCCCGCCTAGTTATTGCGCTCTCTGCAACTTACGGATAATCTGTTTTCCTGGTTGTATCCTACCAGGAAGCCATTTCCAAGCCATTCAACATGCCGTGGAAGTTTAAGGGTGTCGCATTATCGGTGGAATGCTATGTTCGGCTGCCTGGCCCTGGGCTTGATCTCAGGCGTTGTTCTCTCCACGGCAACTGCGAACATCTACGAACCCAACCGAACTTCGTGGACGATAACAGACAAGGGGTTAAATACATAATGTTTCGTTAGGAATTGGTCCTGTATGGAATCCTTTGCTCTCCAATGCCACTTAGTTCTCCCCAGTGACTTACGAGAGACCGTCAGAGACGTCATGGGGACGCCAGGTTGAGGACTCGCCACCCGTCACAAAGGGCACACCCCGGCGTGCGTCCAGCCACTTTGCAACCGCGCCAGGAGCGAAGAATGGCGCTGCATCTTGGAATCAAGCAGACAGTGGAATGCAAGCTCGAGGAAACTGTCGCTTCCGCGAGTGAACCCTATACGTTGAGCGGCAGTTCGCTGCTGTCCGCGCGGGGGGGGGGGGGGGGGGAGGCGTGGCTCTAAAGTGATGACCAGGCCCGGGTCGAACAAGATGCGGGTGTTACCTGGTCGCATGTACGAAGTTAGTTGTGGCGTTATATTAAAGAGCGTGAGCACGTGTGTCGACTGGAGGAAGGCGTAGCCCGTGATGTTGGCTGTGTTTACGAGCCCCTGACAGCGAGCTTTATGGCTGGTATACTCTAGATGTGGATCCCAGCGAGTCTGAGTGATCGTTACGATGGAAGGAAGTTGATCAGACCAGATACCGATTATTAGGCAGCGCTGAAGCAGCAGTAACAATCAGGCCAAGTAGTGTTCGGCTCTAGGATTCTCGCTGGAGACTACTTGAACCAGAGGACCGTGCGTGTACGGTGATTTAAATACTGGCGGTCTGCGCTCGTATCATTCCAGATGGACGGGCACCAAAATGGCGGTAGAAATTGAACGACGGAAGGGCACGCAGACTCCGAGCGGAACAGCGTCAAGCACGAGCAAGAAATCCTGTAAGCCGAGTTGCGGAGAGGATTATGAGTCGTCGGAAAACGATAATGAGCGCCGGGCTGAGAGCTGTGGCCGACGCTACAGTACGTAAATCCAAGCTGCGTGCTGCGACCGACCAGCGTCGACATCCGTGCCAGCCCAATGCAATAACGCCAGAGGTCAAGGAGGCAGTCGCAGACAGATGGTGGGCGAGGAAATATTTACCGTGGCTCGTCGTGGTAGAGATTTCTGGGGGGAGGACCTACGGAATGTGGATGTGGGTTATCCACCACCTGGTTGTATATCGAAACCTCGTTCAAGCTATACACCTGATACTTTGGTAAGTCGTGTAGCATAGTGTGTCATTTGAGGAGATTCCACTAGTCGAGTGGCCAGCACCACGTAGCTTCGGGCATTTGACAATGTGAGATCACTCAGGAGGATCCGCTGGGTGCTGGGGAGGAATATCGATGCAGTGAGCGCCAGAGCCTTGAGAGCTGCTTGTCTTTTCGTGGGGTCTACCTCTTCGATAATAGCGTCGATGAGTTCTGCTGGGAGGTCGAGGACGGTTGTCATGGCAGGAGGGAAGATGGGCCATGGCGCGTGCGAGAACCCGGATCGGATCGGCCGGCGGCGGGGCATGTAGCGCATCATAACAGACGACAACACCATATTGATCGATTCATCTCAGTCCCTGCCATCATGGTCTGCGGCAACTGCTTGAAGGCCAGTGGATCACAGAAATGCGGTCGGTGCAAAATAATGACCTACTGTGTAAGTCCTCCATCCATCCATACAGGGTCGAGTTCTCGGCCCGGTCGCTTCGCTGACCCATTTTTTCTTCGCAGAATCGCGAATGCCAAGCCGCGCATTGGCCTGCCCACAAACCACATTGCAAACCGATCGAACTGTCTCCACAGAAGCTCCATCTTCACTTCACCGTCGGCCGCGACGGCCAACGCATCACATTCTACGAAAATATCCCCGCCATCCTCTGCCGCCGGGACGCGCCGCGCGACATCACCTCCCGCTGGGTCAGCAACCTCGTGAACACCCACGAAGAGGAGGTCCTAGCTCGGCATCCCGGCTGTGTATGTTTGTATTGTGGCAAGCCGGCAATAAAGCTCCAGACGACGCTCGCGATAACTCTCCATGGGAACCCGCCGACCATGGAGGTTACGTGCCAACCTTTGTGCACCAAGAATCGGAACGATGCATGCGCTATTCAGGCCCAGGAAACCATTGATCGAGGTATGGCGGACCCGAGCTTCCCTGGACGTGGGGCGGAAGTGTACCGGGTGTAGCTGACTCGCTCGTGAGAGGTATCCACGCACGTTCCAATTCCTTCGCCGCAAGTTGACAACAACACTTTAGGAGTTCCTTGAACTCACTTAGTCCATGGTTCTAGGACCCTATCACCTGGCCCTCGCGTCCCGACTTCCCGCTCCTTCTGCATTCACATCAACCACTGCGATTCGTGCAAATAAAAAATTTAGACTTAAATTTGTGGAATTGACTGTCATATGGCATGACAAAAGTAAAAGTTCCCGGCCGGAGTTCATCCTATCCACGGTCTGTAGCCTCCATTCAGCAACATCTAGCCTCACAACAAGTGGGACTGAAATCAATCGCTCCGTGCGCGTGAATCGACGAAGCTGGAATTGGCCAGTGCCTCCTTTTGCGGTGTCTTATATTCCGTCCCTTTCTTCCGTGGACTCTGGCTCTGTCTATTGATCCTACGTCTCGACTAGCGTTGGGTCTCACAGGTTCTATTCGTCAATGTGCGTCTCTCCAGATTTAATCACCATCTGGAAGCGCACCTTCCCCTCCAATTAAGCTAGCCAGCCTCGCGCCTTCTCTTTTGCTCTTTGGGGCTTGGCGTACGCTGAATTTTCTCAACTCTAAAGCGCAGGGCTCTCCAGAGCCTCGCAAATTTATTGCATTATCCGGGATCCCTTACCCGGCACTTCCCCGTCTTCTCACCGATCACGCCTACAATTCGGGGATGATTCCGTGAGTCGGGCCCGGCGACCTTAACGCGCCAGAAAAGGACAACAGATTACCCCGCATGCCCATGCCCCAAGCACTGCGTCCGAGTCACGTGCAAGTTGGTCGTGTGCGCCGCTTTCCTTTTGCTTTCATCTCCTCCCAGCTTCTTCCTCTCGTCTTGTTCTCTCCTCCAACGTATTACCACGTTAACTGCCTGCGCTGCTGACGACCTCCGGCCTCCTCGAACGTCGGCTCTCGTCGGCTACGCATTTATCACTGGACTTTTGCGAGCTCCGTCTGGCAGCGTGGGGGCCTAAGACCAAGTTTTCTTCCGTTCGGGGATTTTCTCCAACGCCGCATTTCCTCGTCGCTCGTGCCCCTGTCCTCCGACCCTGGCGAGATCAGCTACTGGCCCTTGTACCCCTCCCTATTTGTGTAACAATGAGGTTTGCAACTCGACCTCCTCAATGCCATTCTTCGGAACCTTGAATTATCCCCTATGATATTAGAGCCAGTTCGGCTACAAAAAGCCGCTTCTTTGATTCTAGGTGGTTTCCTTATATAGTCATGATGTGAACACGTGCCAATGTCAGCGTGACTCGGCGTGACTCGGCGTGACGAGCCATTTTTAGGACGACGCGACGCGCCAATATGCCTGCGCCCGTAATGTTATCCCAGTGGAAACCTGATTGCCCCTGAATGTCCTGTATGACCCGGAACTTCTTTTTTAGCTGTATAGGACCTGGTCAGCCGGGATATTGGGGTGAAATGGGCCACGCACATCATTATTGAATTTGTTTTGGCAAGGGGGTTTCGGCATTAAAATTTCGGATACAGGGGGGGGGGGGGGGGGGTCCCGAGGGCGGCTGAAAAAAACTTTTATCATGTATTATGCAGGAGGTTTAAAACTGTCAGAAATACACCCTGAAGCACTCCCAGAGGTAGGAAGTGGGTATTTGGGACTCTACAGGCATGTATGATGTGGTTGCTCAGATTTGGAAAGTCCATCAATCATTGTGAACGTCTCCGAGTGTCCGTCGATGGCGGAAAGAATGGTTACTCGAACTAATTTAGAGGGGAAATTGACACTAATGTGCATAGCTTTAAAACCTTGGGAGATTGGGGCAAGATGGCAGTATTGGCGCCTACAAGCACTGGTCGGCAATGTTGAAATTCTATATTGCACTATATTTGACTCTATAAAAAGAGCGCACAGTACTCAGTAATTGAAGCTGGTATGTATTAAATGCAACTGGCTGACGCTCAAAAATGTTACTGCACCACCAGAGCGTCGAAGAGGTCAGTTGTCCTATCGCTGAGTGAATTAGGAAGCTGTCAACCTGGTGGCGGTGAGGTGGCGGTGAGCACGCACATGACTCGGAGGCGCGGCCCGCCGCTAGGGGTGGGAACCTCCTTCCTTATATAGGGGGGGAGGGGGGGGGGGGTCTGGCCGAGGGTCGAAAAAAACTTTTCGACCCTATATCCGTTTTTCGAATCCCGAGTCCCCCTTGTGTTTTGGCACGATTTTACAGTCTTCGGTGCACCGCGCGAGAGTACTACATTGATAATAGGTAGAAGCTTTCGGTATGTTGTGACTTTGAAGTTGCACCCCTCGCCAGCGGCTGCCTTGTTCTCGACCAAGTACTTCAACATAGTCTTTACATCGAGACGGCTCCAATGGGCATTTTCTGGTTTCTGGGTTTCCGGCACATCGGTAGGAGCCAATTCCCCGGGGTCCTGTGATTCCGGCGCGTCCATACTCACCAGTAGATTGGCACTTGTCGATTTCACGCGGGCGGCACGTACGGTCACACAAGGCAAAATTTGGTCACAAATCATCACATGCATCACATCCATGACAAGATCACGCAACAATGTGGAACGACTATATAAGGAAACTACCTAGAATCAAAGAAGCGGCTTTTTGTAGCCGAACTGGCTCTTATTATCTTCAAGACATCCTGGGTGACTGCAGTTCTCATCAAGACTAAAGACTTGTTCGCATCAAATTCACATCAAGACTCTAGACCTCAATAACGCCGTCAGGAATCCTCGAACAACAAGGCTAAGAAAATTACATCAAGGCTTGGAACGTTTCAGACGAATTCAAGCGCACTAATCCTGCACAAATCGTCTGGCCACCCAAGATCTCCTTTCACACGCTTTGTAGTCTCCTTCGCCAACGCTAGGCAAGAACATATCAAGTCGCTGGTTTTGATTCAGTTATTGTGGTGATGCGCGCATGAGCAATTGGAGCGGGATGTCGTGTTCCTTTCCTCTGACGCCGCAGACCGCTGATACAGGTTCTCTGAAGCAGCTCCTCCTGGTACGTCCTTCGCCCCCGTATTCTGTAAGTCCATAATGCTGTTGATATTGAATATCTACGAAGTGCATGTAATTTGATGCTTGCAATATATCCATCTCTCCAGAATATGTGTGAAACGGTCCATAAAATGTGTCATGATCACCTGCGGCACGGGCTATATGCCAACTACATGTGCAGCTGGCGGCCAGTTAAACCTGGCCCCAGCCTGGGCCCATTGGCTCATGAATCTGGTGGACAGCTGCGATGCAACTTATTTCCAGCTTCTCGCGGCATCTTGCGCACATGTTTCGTACAGCTGCCAGACACGTGTCGGGCTATCTGCGGTGTAATTTGAGGTCGTCGTTCTCTGCTTTTTACTCTGTCATAATTCATCAAAATATTCCGAGAGCAGTAGGACCATGTCATCTCCACGAGAGAGGTCTAAAATTGTAATCCCAGCACCGTCGGAGCATAGGAGCGGTTGATAGCTGGTCATGTGATCTGTGGCACATAACAGTTATGTGTCTTCCTCGCTCTTTTTGCTCCCTGGTGGCCTCCCTCACCTCGGAAGTACTTCTACGTCCACAGTAAATGACCTAGGAACACTCTAATCCTGCCAAACATTTTTTGTTGTTGCTCGTGAACATCATAATTTTAAAAGGACTCTGTTACTCGGAAAATGCGCGATGATCGTTTCAGGCTCTGCGCTCACGAGATTGGGCCCCGAAAATCTGGTGTTGCCTAGGGAGTCCATTGGGACCTTGAGGAGGCAATGAATCACACAATGAAGCACTATCTTCCCCTGGAAACCTTTTTTATGACTGTGAAATGATCTTTTTGTGACAGTTCTTGCATTCCCGGGCATTCCGTCCTCCTCAAAGATGTCCGTGGTCACAATATGTATGGAAATTTCTGGAGGCCGATATCAGTCTTAAATCACACAATATTGCCCTCGCTGCCCTAATTCTCAAACTCACGAGTCGAGACAAAGAAAGGGTGGACATGAACAAATTTCTAGTCTCCTATGAATTTCCGGGCTCCTTTCAATCCCTCCTTCTTGCAATTTTTTTCCCCCTTTGAGGACCCAGCACAAGGTCGGTAAACCCTATAATCTGTTTCAATCGCAGACGTAAGGTCCTGATTTAATCAAGTTTTAATTGGACTTTCCCTGCTTACTGTTACACCACCCACAATCCTCACGGCATACATCCTCCTCCTCCTCCTGCAGTGATACTGGCACGGGTTGCTGATAATATTTTGATATTTTAGCCTGACACAGACCTAAATCCGGAGGCGAAAGGAAGTCTATCCCATTTGCTGATGAGATAGCTAGTTTTAATCGGAGGTAGAGTACGTCTTCGCACTGCAGAGAAATCAGAAGTCAGATTCAACTTCAGAGTTCGTGATATAGAAGGAAGGAGAATAGGGGAGAAGGATGGAAGCCAGGCAGGAGGAAGGCGGATTTCATGCTGATGTCGGGGTTTTCTATTCCTCGAGTGGGCTTGGACAATAATTCCGAGGAGTATTTGGAATTGAAGGGCGGAGCGCCAAGGGACGGCCCTCATCTTCCGCGCGTTTCAGCACTTGAATCAGCCGGCAAAGGTGTCCGACAGGCTTTGATGCCATATTTGGCTAGTACGTCGGGAAGAATCACGTCCTTTGAATCAACGAGGTAAGCATTGACTGGACTTACAAGAGCCAGGGAACACACCCGGATTGGCGACCACATCGTCATCCTCAACTTGCCAATAGTCCGGCCATCCACACGTGGGCGTTGTGATGGAGATTACGATGCCCTGCGCCGCAGGCGCCTCGAAGCCTTCGGGGTATTCGCGCTCGGAAGGTAGGATGCGACTGCGCATGTCCTCGTGCTGGGATGCTATGTGCAGCTCCGCGCGTCTCAGTGCGGGTTGCACTCGCAAGACTGCGAGGAACGGGGAATAGGTGCGCTCGGACATGGCGTCGGTGATTTTTAGGCTCCGGAGATGGTGCAGGGTACCCATTTCGAGGAGGAACCTATTCCGCGTGCCACCATGGCCCGTGCGGATAAAGGCGCGCCGGCGAGCCCCCGGGAACGAAATCTCCAACGTCACGAGGGAAGTCGCTGCGGAGAGGGACGCTTCGAGGCCGCTGGGCGGGGAGTGAGTGATTTCGAGTCTGAGATGGAGTAGGTGATGCTCCCAGTGTGGCACGAAGTCGGGGAGGGGCCGGGTCTCATCCCCCGAAATCAGGTGCACTTCAAGAGCCTCGAGGGTAGGGATCTCGATGAGGTCGAGAAATTGGGTGGCCGCGCCGAGGTATAGGGACCGCAGGTATGGAACCTGGGTGCGACCTGCTCCAGAAATGACCCAATTATTGAGTCCAAGAGTCTAAAAATGCAGGAGGCGTGGAAAATGGTCGACGATGCGGAGGAAATCCTCTAGAGGTAATTCTGGGGCAAACATATTCACAATATGGAGAGCCATGAGCGATCCTGGGAGCGATGCAAGACCAGGCACAAAGGGCGCTCCAAATGCCAGATCCGATAAATAGAAAGCCGTCAAGTTGGGGGAACAACGGATTGCGTTGACAGTTATGGGGAGGAATGCATCATCATCTGCAAGGCAGATCACAAGGCTTCGGAGGTGAAAGGGCCTCGGATCAGGCTAAAGTGATTTTGAGCTCAATTCGACCCCAATGAGCGGAGTGCGCGCTGAGTACCGCCATGACCTGCCATAGTCCTGTTGTTACCGCGGGGGTCCGATCAGGTTAGGCAGGACCCCGGATAATAGGTGAGAAGGCCTGATTTCACAACGGGAAGGCCGAAAAAAGTCAGGATTTGATGAACGCTTCCCGACATATGAGTGCAACTGAAACGGGGTGGTTAGTAGCGAGAGAGCCAGAAGTCCAAGAGATCGTGGGTGTGACATCAGGAAAAAAGGACGTGGCTTGGTTGCAGCCCATAGTGTCAGTAGCCGTGATATCAAATGAGACAAGTCCCCTCGTGGGTAGCGCCGGTAGCGTCCCACCAAAGTCTGGTAGCACCTGGTAGTTCGGCAGTAGTCATCTGGTATCGTGCTGTAGCACACGTAGACCGTGGTATCTGCTATAGTTTATGGTATTTCGCACACAGAAATATTGTAAAACTAATTCGATTCAATGCTACATGCTGAATATAAAACATGAGTCTACAACGTACTAGTACTGGTACCGTGAAATCAGGGACGCTCATACTGTGAAGGAACTGAATATGTGTATCAGAATCGGGCAAAAATGTAAAAGGAAATGGGATGTACACAGTACGCTAATCCTCTCACTTGAGTGCAGAGTCTGCGTGGTGAATAAAGGCAAAAAATGTTAAAAGGGACTGAACATCGATTACCTCGGCGGAACTGATGCCAACCAAGAAGGGGAAGTGCACGCGCAAGACATAAGGCAAAGCCAAGCAGAATGGAAGAACACATGTGAGAGATGGCAGGAGGAATGAAACTAAGGGAGGTGGGGAGGTCGTTGATTGAGAAAGACCACATCTTGAGTGAGTGTGAGAGAAACGGGTATCGCGTGCTATGCGATCACCGTGCGACGGATCGGGATTACTGTATGTAATACCTTTCCAAGAGAATATGACATATATTCGGGTTCAAATACTGGAACCTTTATATAATCAGTCAACACAGCTTTCACCAAAGAAGTCTTGGATTTAAACAAGAGCTAGCGTTGTAGTTCAAATATGTAAGGCTACTATCAACTAATAATGCAAGTGCAGGATGTTACACCAAGTTGACGATGAAGCTAAAGAAGGATGAGCGCCGGTGGCCCGGCTTGAGAATCATGCAGGTAGCGGAGAGTGTGAAGGTTCACGGTTGTAGATTGCAAAGTAAGGATGATGTAGATTGATTTCTCTTACAGGAGGAGGACAGGCCTCTTATATACTGCTAGCTATTGAGTGAGTCATAATTCACTGGCTCACACTGACTCAAACTAACTCAAACTGACTCTAACTGACTCTAACCTGGACAGCAAAGCACTGGAAATGCAAGGTCGGGACTGAGTCACAAGGCAGTGTTCAACCGTGGGAAATAAATACTGAATACGAGGCATGTAGGCTAGGTTAGAGAATAATGGTAAATAAATGCCTACATACTGTAAAGTGCCAATATCCATCACAGTGAGCGTGAGGTTGACATCGTTTGTCGTGGCGCAGTACTGCAATGTTGCGGTATGTCGGCGTGAGATGGCTTGATGAGGCTTAAGGAGACATGACTTGCGTCCTTGACAGTGACTTGCTGACGGGTGTCTGTCTTGAGGCCCTGTTAGGGCTGCCGCCCGTGGCCGTGCCCACGGTTCGACGGTACCCGTGCCACGGGTGCCGTGCCCGTTCCGTCAGCCATTTTGCCACCTTGACCACGGCACGGCTACGGCACGGGTTTCCAACCCCACGGCCCGTCGAAACACGGCCGTCACGGCCGTGTAACGGGGGGCCACAATAAGGCCTAATTTTGTCTGCAGCGTACTTCAAATATCTAGTGACTCGTTGGAGACGCACGCCCTTTCATGTTTGACTACTTGCTACCACTGAGAACAGTAAGTTGTGTTTCGTGCCGGCAATTGCCGGCTATGATGACGGAGTTTGATCTCAGTTTGAACCACAACCTTTTTGTAGCGGTGACTGATTCCTGGCCTGCTTTCTTGTTTCCAAGCATAATGAGGAGTTGAGGAAGCTCTCAGTATCATCATTAGGTCATTTGCCAGGTTCTTCTGTCTTGTGACTCTCGGCATCTTGGTGTAGGCTTCACTATATCTAAATATCAGGCTGTGAAATATATTTATCCTCTTGTACATTTTATAGAGGCCTTCAGGTAGCATTTACATCAAGAGCAGCTCATGAAAATATCTGACCAATAGCCGTGTACCCGTTACGGCCGTGCCGTGAACCGTGCCGTCCCGTCGGAGGGCTGAAAATCATCCTAACGGCCGTGTAGAGCACGGGCCGTGCCGTGGATTGCCCGTGGATTCCACGGCCGTGCCCGTCACGGGCCCGGGCGGCAGCCCTAGGCCCTGTTGGGCGAGTCTGGATGTAACGGGGATGCTGGCTAAAAAAGTGCGTCCGCCAAGAATGCTGAGCTACCAATAGGATGGTATTCTTGTGTTGGGAGGTCGGCAGCAAGATTTGAGGTAGAGAGAGTAATAATGGGTGGCGTGAAGAGAATGGAGTCGAACGTGTGTTTGGTCTCCAAACAATCACGCAATCTGCACGTGATGTCGGACTTTGAAATGGACTGGGCAGGATGGCCCACTGTCCGCATCTATGTCCCGTTTCACGGTAATGGACACCAGAGAAGTCACAGATCTGGCTTTGGGATTATGCCATGAACCCTGATGGCTTCCGAGTTTTCTTTGAAAATATCTTCTCTATCGGCACTGCTGATCCGAAGTGATAGGCTACCACTGGTCCACGCGCTACGTTAACGCTACCAGGAGTACCCAATCTCTAAAGGCAGGCAGGCTGCTACCGGCCAAAATGTGTTTGATGAGGCTAATTGAGGTGTATGCATCTGCACGCACGATATTCAAAATCCACCAGAGAAGAGTGAAGCTGATTCGCTCCCGCAAAGCAAGCGTTTTGATCGCATGAAGTGGAGCACATCTCAATGAGTGGGAATTTTTCTGGCGTTCTTCCTTACATCTGCGGGTCTGTATGTGGTCGCGCCTCAGCCACCTACTCACTCATACAACAGTGATAGTCTTTGATGGTTTCCTTGTAATGGCTCACCAGCGCATGGTGGAGGCGAGATGAGGACGCAAAATCGTTCAAAGGGTAGATCCCAGTGATATTTCGGTAATATATTTCATGTGTACAGCTGACGGAGTCCCAAAATAGTGAATGTCCCACCGGGGTAGCGCGCGATTAACGCGGGAGAGGTGGCATGAGAAAAACAGGTGTGTCCCAGGCAGTCTATTACAGTCCGATGAATCAGTTCTAGTAAATCCGTATCACCATCTTAGGTCATTATCTTCGCTGTGGAGTACACTGCATTGGCGAGGAGTAAGAGAATTATTTCTAGCCCCTGGCTAATTCATGTGCTCCTGAAAAGAGCTGCGCAAAGCCTCCCGCTGTTTTTGTCCCCCTCGACTCACTACTCAACATGGCCAATGCTGAGGGATTCGTGTTCACTGACGAGTTGAACAATATATCGTGCGTAGCGCTCCCATTACAGGATGGATGGTATTTTACTCAGTGGCAGAAACCAACTCTGGGCGATCACCGCCATGGTCGGAGCAGCTCTCTGCGGCGCGGTCCTCATCGCAATCGGAATCGTCGCGTTAAACCCTGTCAGTCGACCTCATCTTGACAGAGTCAGTTTCCGCATTCTGGTGTGGGCACTGGCAGCCAAGTGAGTCTACATTTTCTTTGTCGAATAGGAGCCTCACTGCCGCATTAGCACTGTCTTCGGAGTCGCCAACGCTGTTGGCGGGAAATTCACAGGCCCCACCTGGGCATGCGGGTTCACGATCTGGTTGCTACAGGTCCGTGTCCTTTTCTCGAGGAAGCAAAGGCTCATGGATGTGAAAAGCTCACGCTCGAGATGTCGAGCTTCCTTCTCTTCTCTATCTCTCTGAACCTTCAGTAAGCGAGCGTACTCTGACATAGTGACTGTGTATTCAACATCCCTTCCTAGGCTCGTTGTCGTCCACCATATCAACGGCCAGAAGATGGAAAAGTTCTACATCTTTGGGTCCATTATTTTTTCACTGTGCCTCACGGTCCCGCCGTATGCCGCCAAGCAATATGGGTAGGCGCTCCTCCCATAAATCGGATCAGAAACACTGAGACATCGACCTACAGATGGGATCCGCTTGTTAAAGACTGTTGGTACTCGAACGATAACCCGAAGGAGAGACTGGCGTGGCAGGTATGCACATTGTTTATTGGGCGCTGAGGATCTCACTTTTGATTCCTACAGATCGGCACCCAGCTGTTCTGGACTTTGCTTACCGTCGCCGGGGAAATCATCACCGCGTCAACTGTTGTTATATACATGATTCGCCACCAGGTGAGGTTTCCTGGAATACCGGATCGATGGTGATACTCATAGGCGCACCATCCAGCTGCGGAGAAACCGTCTCCGGACCGTCGCTACAACTAGATCCCGCTCCGGTTCCGTGGTTTCCACGAAAAACGACCGAGGCACTCACGCACAAGCCTACCGGGGAATCATCTTTCGAATCGGTATGAACCCGATAGCTCCAGTAGAACTGCGCTGATTCTCAACATCGACGCAGTCCTGTACCCGATCGCCTCTGCATTGTTTAATCTCACAAGTGTTGTGTGTGTTATTCACGCAACTCAGCAGGACGGTGTCCACAATTGGACAGGTTACCGCGTCCTGTTGCTCAGTATGTCGTCTTAGTGAAGCGCTGAGTCCTATTCATCCTATTGCAACAGGCGACTTTGTTTACGGAGGCCGCTCCGTCCTATACGCCTTACTCGCGGCTACCGATCCAGTGGGTTGAACCTCAGGAAATGGTCGATTTACTGATGTTATTGTAGGCTTTAGTGCGCGCAGGCCGCGCCTTCATTCAACACAGTCGTGGCATATATCCCTCCACTACCTCCGGCATGCACACCACGCTTCGTGGCGCCGACTCTAAGAATCACAACCTATCAGTCCACATCGAACTCTCGAGGATTCATCAGAACGACAGTGGCGCCGTCGTGGAGCGTGGCGACGGCGTTTCCCCAAAGTACCCACCGACTCCTCATGGTTACGCCGACCACTTCGACTCTATTCTCAAGTCACGATCTGATGTCGAGGAAGCCTCACTTGATGAACTTAATCTGTCAGATGCCCAGGGTCCCCGCGTCGACCTTCTAGCGAATGAACGCCATATTCGTGTCCAAGCAGATATGGCCCGCCGACAGCAAGAGTTCATCGCCGAGGATCGGGATAGACACGAGTTCCAGAAACAGATCTAGGTTTTTTCGTTATTAGGATGTATTTTAGCCTATACCCGGTGTACACGAAGAGAGGTTCAGGCAGCGCTCGTTAATATACTTTATTGTGGAGTCAATCGCCATGAGAGTTAAACTGGATTATAGTGGATTCGATCAAAGAGATGTAGTCCTCAAGATAGACTGTTGAGACCGAGTGTTCGTTGCAAGAGAAGACCAAACCTAATATAACTTCAACGGCCAATCAAGCCCTAGTGTAAGAAACAGAGAGGGATCAGACCCCGTTGCCAGTCTCGACGGAGCGAGCGCCGCTTATTACGGGCTGAGTCGCTGAATATATTCATCTCGTGTATGTATCTATTTACACAGCATTACTGACACAAGTGAAAACGGATCCTACTTGCGCAGCCTTGTAGGAATCGATAATGGACTGAACCGAGACCTGATAAACCGGTGGTCAGTGATAGTGATTCGCCACAAAAAACGAACTCACGTATGTGCCGGCGACCGTCATGTAAAGCCCAAACAGAATCAGGAAGTAGTTTAAAAGGGTCTCTGCCGACCTCCATGTACCGTTCCATCTCTCGGAGGGCGGGTAGAGGATCAAATAAGCCATCGCCCAGTAGATAAATCTGGATTGATGGAAATTAATTTGAAGGTCCGGTAAATATTGTGAAGACTGACCCGAACCAGCCGTCGAATAGAGAGGACATGAGACTTAACATATCCGAGAAGAAAGGTATGATTTCCGCGATGATGAACGCAAACACCCATGTAACGGCGATAATTGCGCTCCAGGTGAACCAACCCTGAACGGTATTGCTATAGCGATGGTGGGATTTTGGGTAGAGTCGGAAGAACACGAATCGCGCAGTTACAGACTACGAACGGGTCAGAAAACTTCTCCAACTTGATGAAAGCGTCTTACCGAGTACAAGGACCCGAGGTATACGATCGTCGGAATGGCGAATGAGAAGGCTATCTTCTTGAAAGTTGGTTGAAGTGAACCAAAGGCCGGACTCTCCATATACTGATAGGGTAAGTAAGTATATTCCGGCACGGTCGGGTTAATAAACAGCCGGGGCGCCTACCTGATTTCCCACGAAATGATACATGATTGAACCGCACTGCGATTCCGTGAGCTTAAATGGGAGGGGTCAATTCCGCGGTGTACGCACAAGGGTAAAGACCACGATTTCGCAGATCGTGACAGCCGCCAGTGCTGGTATAGCGTCAGAGAAGCTCCGAGAAACAATCCGAATGTCAGACCTTTGGGAAAGTCGCGGGGGTTCTTCATTTCGGCAATGAACTAGATCGTCCGAGTCAGATGGGGACGACAACAAAAGGGAAGTGCTCACCGAGGGGAGTGTGATTTGCCCGATGAAGGTGTAACTTATGTTCAAGAAAGCGGACATCCCAACAACGAAAGTCGTCCCAGGAACGGGAACACTGGTGACAATAGGCGCTGCACCGTTGTAGCCCGCCGGGTGAGATTGTACACCGGAAAAGATCACAGCCAGGAGTACGGCAATCCCCATTGTGACGGCGCTGAATGTCCCCAGCCCTCCGAGTTGATTTAGAGTCCGCGGGAGGCTGAAAAAGAAACATATGATGGCCGTAATTGCACTGGAAAGCCCGCATAAATTTCAGCTTGAATCAAAAGATTAGCACGAGACGCACCTGAAGGTAATGGTGCACATCGATGAACCCGTTAGCGTGTTCAGCAGCTTCGCCCCGACAATGCAGTGAAGGGCTAAGACAATTCTGAGGAGATAATATGAAGGCATAAATCGAACGATAATCACCTTGAATGAAGGTGTTGTTCAAGATGAACATGAGGCCCGTCAGGTTGTACGCCAGTTCCGAGCCGCCGAAAATGATACGGCCGATGTCACAGACGTCCCGGACTTCGGGATGTTTCATGCAGAATTTCCAGAGGATGTAGCTCGTGTACTGGACCGACGCTGCAACCGAGATCGTGACGATCACCCCTGGCGCCATTCCCAGGACGGAGAAAGACCTGGTTATGAGAATTGAAATCAAGCCACACGCCGGCCCTCGGAATAGGCTCACCAGGGGAACGAGAGGATAGCGAGACAGATGTACTCTGACATCAGCAATGCCGTCGTCTGCGGAGGTAAGGGTCAACAAGGGCTACCGGGATGAGAGAGGTGACGGACCTTTTGCCAGCTGCATGATCGGTAGCGGATTGGATGGCCAGTCTCTTGAGCAATCTGGTCGGAGACGCTGTAGATGCTGGAAGAGTCGTCGGCGAGCTTCTCTACTTGAGAGGGCTCCAGAGTCTTGACGTCTTCAGAGCTCATGGCGGGCGGGGGAAGGCTACATCAAACTGAACACTCCTTTTGATGTCCCGTACGACGCATGGGAAGTGTAATGGCTCGGTTTGAGGGAGCAAGACTGCGAGTCCCGCTCCACGATGCATTGATCACCTGTCTGGAGGTTACGAAACTCGGCATGCCGGCACCTTTCGGCGGACGGTTGCATTTCCCAAATCCAGTTACAACTCACTGCGTTCGTCAGTCCAGGAATAGATCGTCTCACTCCACGCGCTTCTCCCGCGGTGAGCGTGGAGTGCTCGTAGTACTTAACGGAACCTTGACGGAACGGTATAGGCGAGCTTGTTACATGGGTTTAGTTGACTTTCCCTCGGTAGCATCCATAGCGCAGAGAGAAGGTACCCCTGCAATAGGAAGTCGATTCGTGGACCCACTCCTCCCGTCTACATAATCATCAATCTCGGAAGAAACTCCAGAGCTGGTCTCCGTGAGCTCCTCGACGGGGCGCGCCGACTTTGGATCCGCAGGCTGGTATCTTACTAAGTGTACCCATGGGGGAAGAGCTCGGGCTGGCGTTCCATGACAATCTAAACCTTATATTTGTGAATAAATCGTTAGCCTGACGATCCTTGTAGGTTTCTGATTATGCTCAGGTTCACAAAACGCATCGTAGAGCTTCACGGCAACGTATGTGAGATATACATCGGAGGTAAGAAAACGCACAAATAGGTTACGGAGCAGACCGGAAGGAACTGGGTCGTAGGTATCGGAGAGGAACCCCTCTTTGATCCTGGATCGAATTCTCGGAAAGCGCAGCCGTAGTTGCCTTGGGCTCCCTCCATTTCGTAACTAGATTTATCTAACGCTGAGCTGAATTAAACCTTAATTTTGTGGAGCATTTCCCTGGATTTGGTGGCGGGTTGGAGCGCGAATACCATCCGCAGTGAACCGCAATTTAATCACTTTGGGAAACGGTAATGGTGGCAATGACCAATATCATCTGCGTACACATGGTCCGCCCACACAGCCTATGCCCAAAGATAAGTAAAACTAATATATACCGTACCTGTGTGCATCGATTGATGGAATCGAAACAGCGTGCGACGCTGTGGGCGAATTCCCACATATCATATGGAAATGATAGTGGTGGCGGCGCCATTCAAAACCGGGATCTGCACGTGATATGAGGTCTTGTGATCTTCCGGAGATCCCTGAACTTCGGTGTAGATCCTTTTCCTTTCCTGGCGCCTCTGAAAGTGATAATGTTCTTCTCGATCGTGGGGCGACTTCCGCGACCGCGGTCTAGACTCACTTCCTTTCCTGGTGCCTCAGACCGTGTTTTTGGAGCGCGCATTATAGAATGATCCCTCGTTTCTTTCGTGTCCCCCAGAGTTATAGTGCAATAGGCGGCTACTAAGAGGTCCCAGGAGTGCCCGGAAGGCCTGAGCGAGAGTAAAGAGGGGAATTTGGATCCACCCGGAGTACTTTGAAGTGCGTAGTTGGGCCGGCGCAAACGGAGAACAAATCTGAAAGGAGGTTGCCTGTGTTAAATATGGCCTATCACGCGTCCCCTAGAAATCTCTATTAGGTTTGTTCAAACAACGCGCGTCTCAACGTCAATCACTGTTAAAAATATTACTCTGTTCAACCTGTTCAACCTACTATATGGTTATGGGCTGGCGTAGGGTAGGTACATTGGTAAACATTGATTAAGCAGTGTTCAAGCGCAGTTCAAACATTGATCAAACAGTGTTCAAGTGGGACTCGAGCTTGAGACTTGCTGAGAAGGGCCGCAAGTCAAACATACAAGCCAGAATGACAACTACTGTGCCATGAAACCAATGTAAACACAATCAACACACCCTGAAACATATGTTTTCTTCCCGCCTTCCTTTCCCCAGATTTAAACATTTATCATCAAACTATGTCTCTGCCATGTCCTGGTATGGATAAGGTGTTTCTCCATCAGTAGATAGACAGTCTTGGATCTAGAGCACACCATACGGAGGTAGTTCTAAACAGTTTATTCAAGTCCTCGTTCAAAGTCAGGGCTTCAGGTGACCATTTTTTGAAGTGCGCATTGGGCCCTACTATCGTGAAGAGGGCCCAGAATGTACTGTAGTCATTTAATTTTACTCTGGGGGTCATTCCGGGCTCGTACAGCCCACGGTGATAGTTCCGCCTTCACAAGCTGTTGTTTTTTGGGATAAACACTGTTTATCTCGGGTTCAAACAGAGCAATATTTTTTAACAGTATTGGCGCTGAGACGCGCTTTGTTTAAGCAAACCTAATTTTCAGCCTACTGGCGAGAGCAGGCGAGTCCCGTGTCTCAACAGCTTTCATTGTGAATCTGAACATTCCTACTTACACTTAAATATTTTCGAAAGCTTAGATTCATTCCCAACAATTGAGGTCGAGCGCCGGAGCAAAGCGTAGGCATGTCTTGCATTGATGAACCTCGTAGCCGCGGCTGGGTGGAGACTGCTTCAAACTACTCCGGTACCTCCCGCCGGATCACCGATCCCCCCACCACATCAAATATCCATCTCTCGGGCATCGGCCGGAAGTCCACAGCCCGCCACTTGCTCCGGCCACTTCTGCCACTTTTCTCGTCGCACCTCGGCCGACCCCGCTGCCCCGCAACACCGCCGCTCCAAATACCTGGCGCGCATCGGCCCCCGATCCCGCCCCGCCAATCTCACCAAGCCACTATCTAACCCCGCCCGCCACCCGCCACATTCTATCAACTGCCTCCTTCCCGAATCCCGCCCGCTCGCCCCCGCTCCGTGCTCCGCTTCGATTAACACTCGGCGATCTCGGCATTGATCCGGCATGGCCAATCTTCTACTCTAAGCCGTCCCTTGCTGGGATTGCGCCATACTAGCCCATTCCCGCGGCGCCCTCCGACGACGTGACGCGACGCGTTTGTTTGGTTCTGCGTCGCAGCGACGTCACGGCGGTCAGCGCCGGATCACGCCGATCACCCTCCTTCCTTTCGCCACGCCGACATGAAGGCCTGCTACGCTTCGTCCACGCCCTATCCACCGCCCACACTACACCGGCAGCCGTCCCATCTCTCCTACGCCGCCTCACCCCGCTCAAGCCTACCCCACCTTCCCCACATTCGACATCCGCCCGCTGCACCCATCCCAAGCCCCACGCCGCTATTCCTTCCCAGTTGCGCAAACGAGTACACATAAGTACCCGAAGACCCTGCGCAACTCCGATGCACGCGCCGTCCCTCATCTCCCAGCTTCAGACGCTTGCACGCCGTTGAAATTCTACGATGTCCGCTGCGATACTCAATCTGGTTTTCCTCTCTGGTTATTCCCTCGTTACTCTCGTCTCGAGGACACGTTCTGCCACACAGAGCCTTTCATCGCGCCTCTCGAAATCGCGGCGCGGCGCTTGGAGGGAGTCCTCCGCTGAAAATTATCCCCTCTTACTCCGTTTCAGATAATTTGGGCCTTGAATTTGTCCGCCGGAATGTACCTTTCTCGGATGAAGTCTTGAAACTTGTGCTGCTTAATTTTTACGCAGAACGGCCCGTCAAGTGGCTGAAAAATCCTTGACGGGACTGCACGGTCAACGGCACGGCCGTAACGGGTACACGGGTGTGTTCGAAACTTTTCACGTTTGTTCCTTGGTCTGAATTTGATCCCTTGGCTCCTACGAGTTTGACCGTGACATGGTAACATGCCTCCCGCAATTTCCCGAACTTCTTGCGACCACTCACACTCACGTCTTACAATGCGTGAGTCATATTGAATGATCGGAAGCCGCCCGAGGACTCGAGGGAAATAATCAGATTATTGTTCGCCAATCGTTTGCCCACAATAATTAAACGATTCAGCTGACAACCGTCCCTGCGTCCATCATTTTAATTTTGCCAATCATTTAGACGTATGTGTGACCTGGTATACCCGCGGCCTCCAGTATGAGGGATAAGGCCCAGAGGCGAAATGGATTCGCGCTTGCATGCAATGAATGGCGAGTTAAGTTTGTTGATCAAGAGGGCGTCTGTTCGAATCAGACCTGGGCCATGTTTGGTCGGCAATGTTTTTGAGTGTTTCTCAATGGGTCGCAAAGACCAATGACACATATCCGGCGCGCTCGGGACAAGATGAGATGTCTATTTATCAATTATGTAGAGCCTAATTGACAGAATCCAAGCTGGTAAAAAACGGAATCCTACGGTAATCCTTCGCTAACAATCGACTAGATTAAACCGCCGTTGCCTCCTCAGTGTGTGCCCACAGCCGCTTCATCGCCTCAGGCGACCCATAATAGCGGCTCGTCAGCCCAATGTCGTCGCCTTTGGCGTTCGTGCGTGCGGCCCCGGGCCCCGCTTTGAGGAGCGCGTACAGCTGGTGCTCGCCGGCCTCCTCGACCGAGTACATGAACGGCGTGAGGAGGGGGACGAGGAAGTTCGACGCGCGCAGGAGGCGCGAGTCGGAGGCCTTGAGGAGGCCCGTGCGCACGCCACCAGGGTACGAGTGGATGAAGGAGAGCGCAGGGTGCCGGGCCGCGAAGTCCTGCAGGGGCGTTAAACGCGCATAGTTGTTAGGAGCGGGGAACACGCACATTGACCATGATATCGTTGTACGTCGGCGCCGCGAGAGCGGCGTTCGGGACGCTGAAGTGCTTCTTAAGTCCGAGATCCTCGAGGTCGATGGCGCCGGCGCCTATTCCCGCCGAGAGGACCGTCATCACCTTCGAGTCCTGCCCCGCCTTCTGCGCGCTCTCCACCGCTGGCAAGAGGTCCTTGATGAAGCGCCACCGCCCATAGTAGTGCACCGCGAGCTTGCGGTCGATGCCTTCCTCCGTCTCATTGCGCCCGTTCATCGTCATCACCCCGGGCGTCAGCACGAGGAAGTTGATCGTCGGGATGCGCGCGCGCAGCTCGCCCGCGACACGCCCCACGTTCTTCATCAGCGTGATGTCGCACTCGACGAACTCGTGCTTTGCGCCGGGCGCGGTGGGTTTAGGGAACGTTGCGAGGATGGCCTCGGCGGCGGCGCGGTTACGTCCGACGAGGACGATGTGCGCATTGCCCTTGGTGTGCCGCGCGAAGGCTTCCGCCATGCCCTGCCCGATGCCGGAGGTCCCGCCGACGAAGATCGCGACGGGGGTGTAGGAGGGTGCGAATGCGGCGTTGAAGGCGCGGACGGTGGAGAGCGAAGGCATGCTGGTGAAGTTTTGGTAGAGAAGGAAGGAGAATAAGGGGAGGAGGATGGACGCGAATAGCAAGGAGGACTTCATGCCGAGGTACACGCACAGAATTGCCGAAATGTTTTGATGCGGATTCCGTGATGCCGAGCTCCTAGGTATGTTGCGTCATCGGGTCACCGTGTATGCTGCTCCGAAGATTATGTCGGCAGGGGCGGATGAAGTCCTGGATGTAGGGAAATGTGGTCTCCGCCATCATCATTGATCATCGATCATCATGTCTAGCCCCATCCACGATTGGGAGTTTGACTGTCTCGGTAACCCAGACGTTCCAGTGTATCTTCTCTCGGGCTGATCCGGCGGAGTTTGATCGGGTCACGTCGGTCACGATAATCACCCGGCCTGCTACGCGCCGCCCTACTTATACAGGTTATAACCTCCCTGCCTCATCCATGCCCTCAGAACTAAACAGGTCAAGCAGACGGCTAAATCCCAACGCATCTCGAAAAAGGCCCGCGCAAAAAGCGCGCATCCTAAGAATGGTGACGACTTCGTGGCTTTTAGCATTACAGACCTCATTCACATTCAAATAATGCCGGGGGACCCTTAGGATCTAAATCTGAGTATTCAACTATTAATCTCGGAAGACGGGAGCTCAGTCATGGGGCGAGATAGGCAGGAAGGGTGGTAGTAAATACTGAAATCAACGGCGGGATAGCACATTAAATAAAGAAATATATTGACCTAGGTCAAAATGTCAACGGAAATTGGATCAACCCGTGGCCAAATCAAGTTCAGAGATTCTTTTAGGTGCATTGAGATTCCTTCTTTCAGTTTTTTTAGGACGTATTTCCATTTATGAGCAATTCCTCTCACCGCGTTCACGATCAAATGGGGGCCCGTCGCGTCGCCGGACAGGGACGCCAAGGGCGAATGTGAGCCACGGAATCCCTCAAAGATATCGGAGGCTGGGTGCAGTTCAGACCCTGGGCCGCTGACTACCCAGAACACCGAGTAGGATCAATCTTGAGCGGCAAATCATTAAACACTGATTTCACTGACTCCTTCACGTTGTTTGTTTGCTACAGAGCTGTAAATCTCATTCTGAGTTCTCAGTGCCCTCCGGATCACTCATAAGTATGCCCAGATGATGCCAGGACTCATTCAACTCAGATACTCTCGCGCTGCAAGAGATCTCGGTAAAGTAAACATAATATAGCATTACATTTCTAGAAACATGCTACACATGATCTAGGATGCCATGCCCTCCGGAATCCCCGTGATAAAAAACGGCTCGAAATGGAAAAGAAAAAAGGCCGCGCCCTATGTTCCGCAAGAAGCTGTAAATCTCCGCCTGTCTGATTGCGCCGCATCGCGACGCCACACTCGTTGAATTCCCGAGCCGCCCTTGTTCATTCTTGGACACCCCCACTTCTTGCACTTGAGCCCCGCTCGTGCACTCTGTATCGATAGTTCGCCCTTGCTTCATCACCATCATCTCCCGTCTCCGCCGTGCAGTGCGCGAGGTGCCTCGCGTTTTGCATTCTGTATCCTTATCTCATCCTCCGCTTGTCTGTATACCTACATAGATTTTTCACCTTATAATTTCATCGCTAGACATTTACCTCGGACAGCCTCCTCGTTCGCATGGGATTCACTCATTCAGAGTCCAAAATATTGCACTTTCCTTGGCTGGTGATAAGATTGCGAGCAGATTCCTTTTGGGATTCAAGAGGTCGGAAACTCGAACAATTACAACTGAACACAATTTGGTTTGTACAATCACTGACAGTGGCCGATATACGGTGCGGGTTCAATAGGTTACGCCCGGTGCCTCGATCTTGTGTCCCGCGCTCCGCCACTGATTCTCCAACTCCACAAGCGAATCGACGGTGTCAAGAGTCGTCTAATATACAACCAGTGGTCAGCACCGAGCAAAAATAGAGCGAGGACCAACAACGACATACCTGTTCAATGGTGTGGAAGTCTGAAACCTTCATTCCCAGCACCTTTTCGACGCGCCCAAAGTCTATCGGGAGCGCATCGAAGTGTTGGACAGCGGGCGTCGCGGTGATCAGGCGTCCCTTGAGCGCAGGGCGCTGTGCCGCGATGAAGTCCAGCGTTTTCTGGAATGGCCAGCCGTACGGAGACGCGAAGAGGACGCGCTTGCGGCCCACCTCGGCAGTGGGGCGGGAGGTGAGCGCGCGGACGTGCGCTTGGGCGACGTCGCGCACATCAATGTAGTGCGTGCTCGTCGCGAATGCGCCGTCCGGGAAAAGGAGGTTGTACACGAGGACATTTGTGGAGAGTGCATTGAAGTCGGGCACGGGGATGGGGAAGTGCAGTGAGACGGGACCGTAAAAGAAAGGCGGGTTCAATGTGGTGATGTCGACGTGGGGGTGCTTGTCGGCCCACTCCCACAGCGCCTGCTCAGCGAATTTCTTCGAGGCGGCGTAGGTCGCCATCTCGTTGCCGCCAGTGAGCGCGAATTCCCTTGTGATGGGATTCCAATCTGGGTACATGTCAGTCCGCGAACGATTAATCTGAATCTGAGGACAGAGCCGCTTACCATTATCCGTATAGCTCTCATCTGGGTTGTACACGGTTGCAATTGAGCAGGTAACGACCATCCTCTGTATGCCGGCCTTCTCGGCTTGCACTATGACATTCAATGTTCCGTCTACCGCGGCCTACAACTCTTCAGCATGGGCCGGAATTAAAAAGAAAGAGTGACATACAGCGAGTAGCGCAGCGGGTTCTGCCCGTCCAGCAAGCGGGGACGCCAAGTGGATAACCGCATTAACCCCGACGAGTGCTTCCGGGAATTGTCCGTGCGAGAGATCTGTGATTTCGACTGCTTCAAAGCGATTGCCGTAGCTGGCGTAGGTGGATTTGAGGTGGTTGACTTTGGCGCCGCGGGCCGCACTGTTGTATTTCGTCAGTGTGACTGGTCCATCTGCCAGGGATGCACGTACGCTCGGACGCGATAACCTTTTTCTAAAAGCTGGGGGACCACATGGGAGCCGAGGAAGCCGGAGGCACCAGTGACCTAAAATCTGAGCATCAGTCAGGCTAGAATTAAATGTGTCCGAAGCGCTCACAAATATCAGCTCAGACATATAGCAGTTGGGATGATGAAATTCGAGAGATATGAGGATGGGAAGGCGGAAGGGGAATCAGTGCGTTTGTGTCAAAAGTCGAACTTCCTGAACCCTTATAAGTATATGAGGGCTCCGGCGATGTAACCGAACTGCAGCAAACTTAGCTTCACGTTTGTAATATTGCTTTGTAATGATTAGATGACCATCGGGCATGGCCGGCGTGGAGATTCTGGTGTTGGAAAACTGAGAGAACGAGGAGATGAATCGTATGCATGGTGCCGGCATCCCTGGTGGGCTTCAGGGGTAACAATCACTCGTCAATAGTCAGATTGAATGCGTATGTTTGGTTCCGATACCGCGACGCGTGTAGTCACGTGGCTCGGCCTGCGCTCGGGCATGCTGTTGAAGGAAGGCCCGACGCGGCGTAGAGTTAACCCATGACCCGCGTCCGCGTGGACGCGTGGACGGACGGACTCGCATTTCTTTGTACATTGCCTATGGACCAGTCTTGGGATAGTCAGTGGCTGGCGTCTGATTCTGTCTACTCATCTTCACCAATCCATTTACCATAAGTTATCGTCATTCAATGCGCTCTCCTTTGTGATACTAGGTCTTTCCCTCCGCAAGCCCTCACACGCCTCTTACAACACGACTACAAGTACATTCGCAAGGACTCATAAATAAATTTCTTTACTTCATTCATCCACTGCGGAATAATAAATCATGATATGTACGATAGGATACGATATATGTACGGATAAAACAGAACATACACACAAAGGAGAGCGAGCGAGCATGCATGTTGGCGATACAGTTAAGTAGGTGGAATGAGGGTAGAGAAACAAAAATGGAATATTTAGGCGCATCCGCCTATGCGAATACAGAGGGCTGAACCGCAGCGACAGCATAGCACAGCGCTAATGCGACTCAGCCCGTGCTTCCATAGACACTGCGGCTGGCGCTGATGCTCCGTATCGACGGGCTGCCGATGAGCGGTGGCATAACCGCCGTCGTCGTCATCCGCTTCGCGCGCTGCTTGGTGATATTGTCCTCATAGCGGTCCGTCTCGTCGACGATCTCCTCGCTTAGTATCTCCTCGATGATATCTGTTATCGAACGCGCGAGTTACGGTCCAAGTATACAGTGTTCCACCGGTCAACGGTACACCACGTGTCAACGGTACAGCCGGAAAGAATATTGTATTATATCAGTACAAGATGCAGTGAGGCTCTATAATAAATTGGGGGCAGTCTTGAGGGTGTTACCCATATGTGTATAACACGACTTGAGCATAGAGTGAGTGTTCTTTGCAGGAGAAATATCTTCACCGCTACTTATGAGTTGCAAAGCATAAAAAGTCAATTTAAAAATGAGAGAAAAAAAGTGTGGTATGTTGTAATACCTGGGAGAGATATGACAGTTCATTTCAATGACTTAGATCGTAGTTCGTTGGGAGGAAACAATTTTTTTGGTTTCGTCGTCCGTTTTGGGAAAAATGATCGGTCAGACACCGTGGGAAGTCAGCTACAGAATATCTTCAACACATCCATTGCAGTTCAACTATGGTCATGGTCACTGATTCTATTCTCTAGAAGGTTTAGATAGCTTGTTTGTGTGTCATCGAGGTTCAGCGCGCGTTTAGGCAGTCTTTTGAAAACAGCATCAAATCATAATAACGTCAGACCGTGTGAGTGTACCGTTGAGTGGTGGCAGAAACTCACTCAGTTGCTCCCTCGTTTCTGCACCAAAAATTAAGACCTCATATCCAAATATGTACTAGCTATGGATGCACATTTTGGCCTACTAGGAACTTTCAAAAAGTACCCAAAAATAAGGGCATCAGCAATTCAATTTGGGTGTTCCGTTGACCGGTGGAACACTGTAGCTGTTGGAATCCGGAAAGACACCCATCTTCGAGCGTGATGGCACCGATGGCGCCGCCCGGCTTTCCCGGCGTGCGGCTAATGAGGGGCAGGTGGGCGCGGCCCGTTTGGCTGTTCCAAAAAAGAAATCGCAGTTAGATACAGCGAACTGAGTTGAGGAAAGCTGGAAGGAAGTCGAGGTAGATTAAGACAAACATCACTTACAAATAATCCAGCGCCTGGAAGCAGTTTATGCTCGGGCGCGCTTCAGGGAGGGTGATGAGCTGGAAACTGCTCACGGGAGCGCGAGCGAGGGGTCGTATCGGAGGAGCTTTGTATATATGTTCGGGTCAGCGGATTGTCTAGCTATCAGGTGTAGAAAGGGCAGCTAGCACCCGATCCCAGTACCCAACAAAGAAAACACACACCTTCTTGATCAACAGCAGACCCACGAACGCCTCGGGGTCGTGTGGCTCGTGCACGGGAAAGTGCGAGTAGCCGCTTAGGAGGCTGGTCGAAACGGACGTCAGCAAAAGTTAAACAAAACTCGGAAAGTCAGCAGGGAAAAGAAGCGAACTGCAAGGAAAGAATGCGGAGTGGGGCTAAGAAAATGGGAGAAGAGGCACGCCGTTGAGGATGCTGATCTCGTCGTCGCGGAGGGGCTCCTCGCCGGTGCGGTGGAACTGGGGGGCGAAAAGTATCAGCGCCGTGCGTGCCGAGAACCCAGTCGAGCAGTTTTGCTATTGGGTATGTGGTGGAGAAAACCATCAGGCATCATTTCGGAGTGCGAGGATGATTGGAAGAAAAGGCCATCCTTCCGAATACCAGCAAAAGAGTGAGTCCATTGACCGGAAACACCATGCTCGCCAGTATTTTTTAAAAAGAGAGGAAGAGAACACACACGCAATTGATGAAAATAGATACATCAGGAACAACATGAGCGGGGCGCAGGCGGCGCCGATGGAGAGGCCGTACCGGACCGAGAGCGCTTGCGGGATTATCCTGGTTTCCATAGGTTCCACAGATTACGAGTTGTTGAGGACGGAGCAGCGTAATGCGTTGTAAATTATCGAATATCGAATAAATCGTGATAGACGATAAGGACCAGGAGGACGAGAGAAACGCCAAGAAAAAACGGAAATTAGGCAACAGGCACGGGGGGAGGGCGGGGCTCACGTATTCGCTGTTTCGTTCGAACGCCAAGGGAAGGTAAAATTCAGTACTGCGGCTTCCCGCTTCGCGATCGAACTAGGACTAACCCGAAGATGACTAAATTAAATGCGTTGGCGGGCGTCATAGCTTGGCACTCGCAACTAAGGGCTCACCGATTGCGATTGTGGATAGCGCGACTGCGGCTAGGCCGCCGCCGATCTGTACACCGGGGATGCGCGTTAGCGACCGGTGCGGAGGAACGACAAAATATAAGACGCACGGCGCTGTCGAGGAATATGGGCAAGCTTCCGTTGATGATATGTGGTGGAAAGCGGAAATCACCTCAGCTGAGACATGGTGAGCCGAGGACGAGGACGAGTGCGCACGACGTTGCCTATTAGTAGGACCTGTGCAATTTCGTTGTAAAATTTTACGCGGTAGGACGAAGTGGGGAGCATGAATGAGGACGCACGACGAGGAGCCAATGCCGCCCCTCTGCATTAACGCGAGCACTACGAGGGCGTGAGTGGGCTCTACGCGCGGAATGAGGTGCACCCTCACCTTTCTTGGCGTTCTTCTGCTCGTTCGGGTCTTCGGACGACGTCGCGAGTACGCGCAGGTGTAGCTCGTCGAGGCCCGTTAAGCCGAGCGTCAGTCTGCATCCGTCACATTCAGTCAGCGACTTTCTCGTGGACACGGAGTCGGATTCGGACGCACCCAGAAAACACACCACCCGCGAGAACGAGCATCATGCTCATGCCGATCTTCTCCCAGAATTCCGGCGACCACAGCTCGGGGTGCTAGTGCACTTTTTTCTCCACGGTCTGGATCTGCAGGTGCGTCTTGAGGCTGGACATTAGTGGGGACGCCATGACGGCGCGGAGGAGGGAGGAGCGTAGGGTAGCGCATCGGGGTCAAAGGAGTTTACGAACGAGACGAGGGAGGGAGGAGATGGGGCGGAATCGGATCTCAGTACTTTGAGAACGACTATCTTCTCTCGTGCGTGTATGAAGTCTGATTAACGAGACTAGGTCATGAGGAGAGATCACAGACCACGTGGAGACTAACACGCGCGTCACGCATCGGCAAGGATCGACCCGGTTCTCCTTCACATCGACCACCACTGCACATTCGACGAGCGTCGAGGAAGTTGTTCTTGCCTCTGTCAAAATCAGCCTCGGATGCTTCAATCTCTAATCAGTTTCTCCCTACATTACCCGAGAACTTCGAGGAATGATCTCAACTCTGACCTGGGCACTCGACGTGGCAGCAAGACGCGCATCCTCAGGCTGACCCAGCACATTTTGAATCTCCCTTCGGGACGCAGACCTTGCACAGCTCAACTCTCCGGGAACGGTACCCTACGACCTCGGATATGAAACGAGTTCTGATTCTGCAGTACATTTATTCTGGACTTCACACAACGGATCCCGGACTTGAAAAGCTTGACAGCGTATGCCTACACTACTCGGCACGGGGAACAACCCAACCATTAGCGATGTCGACGCTGCGCTCCTCCTCGCGGGGGATGATCCACCCGTCTGCAACATCGACGCTGCGCTCCTCGACGGCGCGGGGGATCGCCCATCCATCGTTCGCGTGATTCACATCAATGCGCTTGACCTTCATTCATCCGATTAAGCATCAGAAGCGGCCCCAAATCGAGGCGAGGATGAGGGAGGCGTACCCAAACGGGGCGGACAGAGCCGCCGTTGAGCGAGTTGACGCTGCGCTTGACCTGGATTGATCGATTATTGGTTAGGATTGGGGTGGGATGAGAGATGGGGGAGGCGCACCCAGACGGGGCGGACGGTGCCGCCGTTGAGCGAGTTGACGCTGCGTTCGACCTGGGGATGATATTAGAAAGCAGAATGAATGGATGTGAGGGTGGCGCACCCAGACGGGTCTGGGTCTCCCGCCGTTAAGCGAGTTCACGCTGCGCTCCTCCGGCTCAATGGGCGCGCCGAGCACGCCGAGCGCAAGCGCGAGGGATAGGAAGATGATTTTAGCGCTGAGCATCATATGTGGCGGGTGGGGGAGTCAAAAGTTAAAACGAGAGCTGGGATCTGGGGCGCACATACCGCTCTTATAAATATGCGGGAATCAACTGTAGACGAGGTTCCGTTGCAATCAGCAATATGCTATATGAAACAAGGTACGGATGAGATAACGCCATGTGAGCCGCAGGTAGTTAGGTAGGTGGGGAGTATTATACGGCCGGTCCCGCTTAATTGCATTCTATTGTATGTATGGGTCGGACCGGCTCCCTGAGAGATTACGTCGGGATGCAAGCACATGTGGAGATCTACCAGTGGCGCCAAAAAGAGTGGGGAATTCGGGCACATTCGTGAGCACGCTGCATTCTTGGAGCCTGCATTCCAGCATGCGAGAGTCCGGCTGAAACCACAGCAAGGAGGGGCCTGGAGGAGCAGAGAAGCGGCCAAAAACTCCCGAGGCGGGAGACGCATCTGATGGGGCCAGAGCGCTTGGTTCAATGGTTGGTTCCTCGTTGCCCAGACAACGCGCTCCATCTGGAGCTAGCCATGCCTCCATCGCCTCCCATACAACACCTCCCGCTCTCCTCCCATGTCCTCCGCCGGGTACGACCTCGTCCCCAACGACGCCCCCGAGGACGGCCGCGGCGAGAAATACGCTTTACGCCCGCGCCCCTCGCGCCTTGTCCCGATTCTGCTCGGGATAATATGTGTTCAGTTCATCGCCCTGGTGGGGGCGCTATATAGTAGAAAACAGCCACCTGCGGTCGCCCAACTGTATAGTACGCCCACCTCCCTCGCTCTGTCGGCTCTGATTCTGATTCAGGTTCGATTTCTTCCAGCACCGGTGCAGGACTTCGTCTCGGAAGAGCTCAAGGTCTACCCCCTAGGTTTCGGCACTGATCTCTCGCCGTTCCAAGTCCCCTCATCTCCCGAGCTCGACGACGCGTGGGATGATTTGTACAACTGTGCGTTCTGTTGATCCCAGTTGAATTTCGTTGATTGAGTTGCGTTAGTCGGAATCTCGCGGATAACGAGGGATCAGGCGGTTCTTCTACCAAATAAAACCAGCCCCATTCCAGGCGACCCCGGGTTCTACATAGCCGAGCTGGACGTGTTCCACGAGCTGCATTGCTTGGTGCGTCCCTCTTCGCTCTCGCCGTACATTCGCTTGATCATGAATGAAATAGAACATGGTTCGCAAGGCCCTCGATTCAGAGTACTACCCCGACTGGAACATCAAAGTGGTAGACCGCGCGCGCGAGCACGTCAGTCACTGCGTCGACTGGATCCGCCAGGCGATTATGTGCCACTCCGACACCAGCGTCCTCGTCTGGCAGTGGAATTACAAGCACAACCAGAGCACGCCGATCGCGCGCGTGCCGCATACGTGTCGGAATTTCGAGCGGATACAGGAGTGGGGGCGGGAGCACGCGATGGTGGGGGAGTATAATGATACGGTGCATCTCGAGAACGACCTACCTGTACCTCCGTACGTTTACTAGATGAATGCCAGAGTTGGTACGCAAGTTTATTCTCTTGTGGCCCGAAGAGGTGCGCGGAAACGTCAGGAAAGCGACGAAATGCGGCCACAGAGATTGGAGGGCCAATCAGACATTAAGGGCAGGATACTGGCCCGCAAGAGCCCCACCTCGTACAGTCTTTCAGAAAAGGACATAGCGGTTCTCTGCAAGAGGCGCCTTCTGAATCGGGATGCGGAAGTCCTCGGCCGAGCGGCAATCGCCGGCCCGGACACGTGACTCATCTTTCACCCTCGCGCAAAGCCCTCATGTCGCGGGACTCAGTGCGCGATCCAGTTTTTCTTCAAGCCCACATTCACCTGTGAATCATTATTATTTCACTTCTGCATTCTTTCCGGTGAACTCGGTTGGATGACGTTGCTCTGCGCGACTTCGTGGATGTGCAGCACCGCTCAGCGCTGCGCCGCGCTCCTTGCGACAAGCCAACGACTTGAGCCTAATTCAATCCTGGCGGAGATACTTCAAATGTCTATCTGCTGTGGCCCTCCAATTTCCCCTCGTCCTAAGCAGCTTCTACGACAATTTGCTGGGAACGCGCGGCACCACCAGAGCACGCCGATCGTATGCGTCCCGCCTGGAGCCGATACCAAAGTGGGAGGGAGCAGGCGATGGGCGGCGGGTATAACGACATGGTGCATCTCGTTCCCTGTTTCTCCTTGCGTTTATGAGACCAATTCCCGATGCAGTACATCTCAAAACGGCGAGAGAGCGGAAGCAAAGTCGGCAGCTCGATCATCTCGAGATCCAGTGGGCTTTCGACAGCACAGGGCTCTGCCCCCGAAAAGACTTATGCGAGGAGGACCGCCTTGGGGCTCACGGCGGCTCATGGTTTCAGAATGCTCCGCAGCTAGGCTCCCCTGACTCGGGGCTGGATATGGCTAATCGTATGCAATTTAGGCACATAGGGTGTCCTCCCTATCTGTAGGTCTCGTTCAGTTTTAAGGGCCGGCCTGCCGTTCCGCTCCTCGTTTTCGTTCCCCACCGTTCCGTCCCCCCACGCTCTTTGCTCGTTTTCGTCTCCTTAATCATCATGAAATTCGCCGCTCTTTCCACCTTGTCGCTCGTTTACATCACGGCTGTCTCTGCGACGCCGACGCCCAGCGCTGCCTGCAGCAATGGCCGCACGGCCTCCAGCTCCACAGTATGTCTCATGCCTTTTCCTGTCTTGCGATGTCTCCTACTTAATATGTCTAGTGTTGCGTCTGGTACAAGGTCTTGGATGATATCCAAGCTAATCTGTGCGTCCGCCCACACTCCCAGTCGGGATGCTCATTCATCGCTTTCCTGCGCCAGTTTCGAGGGAGGAACGTGCGGTATGTATGGGGCTTCTCCTGAACTTCGTCAGCTAATTCAACGAACAGATGACTTCGCTCATGACGCCCTCCGAGTACGTCGGATTGACCTTATATTTACCCCCGTACTGAGATAAATATCCTCTAGCTTTCGTTCCACGATGCGATCGGCTACTCGCCCGAGATGGCGGGGAAGGGCATCTTTGGGTGGGTCTCGCACACTGTCTGAAACACCGTCTCGATTGCTGATCGACTGTACAGGGGTGGCGGCGCAGGTACGGGCGATGTGTCGCACTATCTTGATCGACACTGATTAACGCTCGGTAGACGGCTCACTCATCGAGTTTGCGAGCACCGAACTGTCCTACCATGCGAACGTGAGGCTCCAATTAAATCCATTAGTTTGATATCGCTGACCAGCTCATCAGGATGGTCTCGAGGAAATCGTCGCGGAAGAGAAGGCACTGGCGGACAAATACGGTGTCTCTTATGGCGACATGTGTGTCTTCCTCCATTTCTTGAATCCTCCCATTTTCTAACACTCAGTATGCAGCGTCCAATTCGCCGCTGCCGTCAGTGTGCGGAACTGCGCCGGGGGCCCGCGCATCTCATTTATGGCGGGCCGCGCGAACGCAACGCAAGCCGCACCAGACGGCCTGGTCCCAGCGCCGTACGACTCGGTAACTACCATGCTCGCGCGCGTCGGGGACGCCGGCTTGACACCGGAGGAGCTCATCGATTTGCTGGCCTCGCACAGCATCGGTGTACAGGACCACGTTGACCCGGTTCGCGCTTTCATACTACCCTCTATCCGGCGGGATGACTCACCTGTTTGTCTGTGCAGACCATCCCGGACACGCCGTTCGACACTACGCCGGCTGTCTTCGACACGAACTTCTACCTCGAGGTCGGCCCAATTATTTTTCTCGCGGCGGGACGGGTGCTCATGCTGAGAGCAGACCCTGCTCCGCGGAACTGTGTGGCCCGGCGACGGCGCGCACACTGGGGAGGTAAAGGCCCCCATCAAGACCGAATTGCGTCTGCAATCCGACTACGCTCTTTCCCGGTACGCTCCTTCCCTCCGCTATCGTACGCTTTGATTTATACCAAATGCCTTCAGGGACTCGCGCACGTCCTGCCACTGGCAATCATTCGTTAGTACGTGTTCTATCTTGCCCTGTTCCCATTCTTTTACTGAGACTTTCATTTTGCGTGTTACAGACAACCAGGACCGCATGATGACCCGCTTCGCCACCGCTATGGCGAAGATGGCCCTCATTGGACAAACCGCCAAGAGCCTCCAGGACTGCTCGGAGGTGATCCCGCCGCCGACCCTGCGCATCCCTGTCGCAGCGAAACTCCCCGTAGGGAAGACCGTCCTCGACGTCGAGCTTACCGTGCGATTCTTCGTATGTCTCCAGCCTGACTGCTGACACTCCCTTCAGTGCCGCACCTCCCTCCTGTCTGGTCTGTTAAATCTCCCAGGTAAGCCGCATCCTTTTCTACTCAAAGCACCTTGCCTAATCAGACCTCGCATCCAGGCACCATTTCGAAACTTCTGTAAGTGGCTCGGCTCTACGTTCGATCGTCAATACCGTGCTCATGGGTTTACCAGCCACCTGTAAGAATTTTACCTCTACAGTCATTTAGGGACTTGCGGCGACGATCACTCTTTCGTATATTTGGACACTTGCTGTGTGGATATATTATACTTACTTTATAATCATCTGTCTTTATTGGAATTCCATGGGGTTGAGACCTCGGGATTGTTGGCAAGGGGCTGTTTGTGAAGAGAACTCGGTTGCACTGTATGGAAGATAATCTTAGACTGGTAACAACGCGACTGCGGGCGCCGATGGTTATCCGAGAATTCAGACACGAAGGGGAAAGCCGGAGAATATAATATTATTGTATTCACTCTTGTTACTACGACTGCGCCTTCGATTATGAATCGCTGCAGCAGACACGGCTGATAATCAAGTCAGATTTAGGGCCCCTCATGGTCAAAGATAAGACGTACCCAGCAAGCACCTGGACGTTGCTTAAATCGCGGCGGTCGCTGGGCGGGCACGGTGTGCAGGCAATCGCACTAGATACAAACGTCGATAACGTTAGCTTCATGCTACAAGTGGACGGAAGGAGACGTTGAACGCACGCAACCTGAGTCGAGGCCATGAGGCACGCGACGGCGACGATGAGGAGGGATTTGATGTTGAACATGGTGGGTGATGTCGGGGATGAAGGAAGACTTGAAGCGAAAGGAGGATCGGCCGCCTTTTATGTGGCGGATCGATATCGCGGTGCCTGTGCGATAAGAGACATCCGTGCATTTGCGCAGGGCCGCAGATGTAAGATGGGCCGAATCGAGTCTGTGTTTCACCGCCATCAGCCGGCGCGCTCAACGAGTATCAACCAGCCGTGTTCTCTTGGTACTCTCTCTGAGATGGCGAGCGTCGACCACCCGCAGTGATCAGAGCCATCTAAAGGCTGGGACCTCCGAGACTTTGTAGGCACAGATACAAATCAACTGGGGCGATGTGAAACATGTACCCAGGATTAGCACTAATCCGGCTGCATGGCGCATCATACCGCACTGCACCGCACTACAGCAGAAACCGGATGTACATCGATGCGAATGCAGATATTGTGCCGTACGACGGGTACTCACCGTCGCAGAAGCCATCACATTGCTGCGGGATCGCAACGTATCTCGTTTGGTCAGGAAATCTGGTTTTGAATCCGAGTATCTGAAAATGAGACTTCAATTCATGCGACCGACGAGACAACGAGGCAAATTTAAACCCAGATATTCTCCTCCCATTATGCAAACGCGATCCTCCTCCTCTCCTTCAAGACCTCCCAATTCTCCAGTCCGCAATTCGCCGGAAGCGCGTCCCAGATCTCGGCTTCGGCAAGCTTGTACTCTGCGCGCGCGTCAGCAAAGCAAACGTGGCAGAGGTTCATCTTCAATATCTGCCACGATTCCTCGGGACACTGTGAAAGTGGTTGGGACGACTCGGCGTCGCGGTGGGTCACCCGCTTCCTCAGCCGCGCCCATTTAATGGTCTCGCATAATTCCGCAGTCGTGCACGTAGAGCGTGCGGCGAGGAACCGATGGATCTTCGTTACCCCGCGCACGAGACTCGGCTGCACCATGAAACAGGTCTGCTTCGTCTCGAACGGTAGCTGATCCCAAGTTTCGCCGCCTGAGATGAGTTTACTGTGGGGATAAGTTCCGACGCTGTAAAATGCGTATGGGAGGAGCCAGGCGGCCCCGACTTCCTGAAAAATCGGGATTGCTTTGAGGTCGAGAGCGATGACCCCGTTCTCGTAGTTGACGCTGGTTTGGGCGGGCACTTTGGCGACGTCGATGGGGTACACTGTCTCGAGGTGCTGAAGGGCGCGGTTATGAGATAATCGACGTCATATTTGTGAGACAGACGCAGAATGCCCAGGGCTGCGTGGAAGTCGATTTCCGCGGGGGGCGGCATAAAATAACTGATAAATGCAACCCAGCACAACGTCAGATAGATCTAACTTCCGTGCTGAGATATACCTGGAATCGAAAATGGCGCGGAGAAATGGCTCAACATCTGTGGCAGAGTCATGGAGGCGAACGACGGGGCTTCCGTCCATCATTTCGTCTCCAGCAGAGCTCGGTTGAGGGAACTCGAACATCGACTGGAAAACCGGAGAACGCGCAGCCAAGATCGATTTGGTGACGCGGAAAATACTGTTCTCCGCCCGTAGAATGAGGGTCTCATTTGAGAACCACAAGCCCTCGATCTGTGTTAGTGCTTCTCCGTTCATTTTGAACGTAGCGGCGGCGTGTCTGTCAGTGGCACTGGCAGTGGGAGAGGACAAGCGAGAGGCACGTGTACGTGTCACACTTGTGAGTCACCACTGACTGCGTCGTCACACTTTTCGACGGCCGTCATGCCCAAGTCATGAGGAACCTTAGTCGTCCCTATCATTTGGCTCTGTTTGGCTACAACGCCGACATGTGATCAAGTCGCGTACGCGTCCAAAGCCACCACCAGGCCATTTTGGGCATTGTCCGACGCGCCATTTACCACTATGCAGCCATTTCGGTGGCACAGCTGCCATTTCCTCTGTTACTCCTCCATCACTGCTCTCCAATATGTCCCGCAAACACCCCGCTGCCGTCCTGACTGCTAACCAACTAAAACTGCATATCGCGCACGCTCTCGGCCCTCCGCCGGAAAGAGAAAAATATGATTCTGCCATAATTACGCTGGAAATGTCCGAATCCGATGCCGAACACTGGTTGCATGTCCGCCAATCCGCAGATAAATGGATTACCAAACGGTCTCGGGATGAGGAGATGAATAAGTCAAGGAAGAAGACAACTGCCACGCGTAAGTAAAGTAAGCCCAGTGGCCCTTCGATGTTCTGACGAGCCTTTGCCCAATATAGAGCCCTATACTGATGCTACCAGGCGCGGCCCAAAGCGTCAATTTGACTGGACCGAGAAATGGCTTTGCGGCCATTCTGGGAAGTACCGCGACGAGCGGGATACCGATCTCTCCCCTCGTAAACGTCGCCCGAATCGGCATCATCCTTCCGTGAAGGTTAACTGTGGCGCATATTTCTTCCTACGAAAGGTCTGCGGGGAGGACCGAGTTAAAATTGAATACTGCTGGGCACACGACGGCCACGAACCGGGAACTGTCAAAGATATGGCCGGATCTATGCTCCCTCTCCGCGTGAAGGAGTGGATTGAAAGCCGTGTCGCCGAAGGGCTTGACTGGAAGGCGATCAAGCCTTTGCTTCGTCTCGACGCAGTGATTTTGGACAAGGTATGTGCTATCACTTCCTGCAAGGCCGGCGCGCTCATCTCTGATTCATAGCTGGACTCTGGGACCTTCACCGACATCCCTGAGTCCCTTCGCATTGCCCAGGCGGATGTATACAACGCTCTTCGTCGTCGCCTCAGCAAGTTGGCACACCTCGATCCCGATGGCCGTCGTAGCCTTCAATTATGGAAAGAAAAGCTCGAGGCCCTTGGTTACTCGGTGCTGTACCAGCCGGTTAGTGCGCAGGCTCGAGACGAGAACTCCTACGTTTTTGGTATGGCCTCGCCGTGGCAGAAGAAGCTTCTCTTGAAGTATAACAAGGTGGCATGCTTCGACTCGACACACAACACTTGCTTTTCGGCAGCTGGAAGGGAAGAGAAAGCCTTTCTCTATACTGTCGTTATCAAGAACCTCGCTACTGGGAAAGGCTGTCCTGCCGCATTCATGATTACACCCAGTGAAGCTCAGTACGTCCTAGGTCCCTCAATTAAATCATTTACTGAGCAGCCGCTTAGATATGCTATCATCGATTTTATCCGTTGGCTCCGAATCGAGTGTGGATTCATCTGCAAAGTGTGGATGATTGACTGCTCCGATGTCGAAGCGGCTGGGATTACCATTGGCTGCGGCTTTATTATTCTTCTCTTCCTTTGCTTTTGGCACGTAATGAAAGCAGTCGCTGAACAAGCCAAGAAGAAACTTTCGGTGTGTTTTATCCTGCCGGCGCACCAGTGGCACATGTTCATGCATAATTCAGGTCAAAAACCCTCCGCCTGGTGTCTCGAAGGTCGCCGCAAACAGCAAATTGCGGGCCGATGCTGTTTCTGACTTTCGGAGACTCCTTAACGCCGTCACTACCGAAGATTTCGATGAGATACTCGAAGAAATATACACAACTTATTCGGATTACCCCGACTGGCTGAAATATCTCAACACCGAGTGGCTACCGAAAAAACAGCGCTGGTCAATGGCATATCGTCAGGTTCTATTAGTTCCCTCTCTCATCTGGCCCCGACTGATCCGCTTCTCAGGATAATCCCCATTATAAAATTGACACCAACAACTACGTCGAATCGTGGCACCACCACCTCAAGACCTTTTACCTGAAACTCATGCGGAAGCAAAGAATTGATGTTCTCCTGCACATCCTCACAGAACAAGTAGAGCCCGACTTCCGACGCTCAGATATCCGGGTGGCTCTGGATTTCGAGCGCCCGCGGCTATCCAAAGGAGAGCAGGCTAGTCAGCAAAAGGCCCGAGCAATACCGAGCGAAGATCTGGACGACATGATTGACTATGCTGACATTGAGGACAACACAGCGTCGAAGGTGATCACCACTCCTCGTGCTAGGCTTAGTATTGATACCCTCACAGAACCCCGACATTTACATCCATACATTTACTGGAGAGGATATCTGGTACCTCTTCAAAGTCCACGACCTTCCTTCCGTCGAAGGAGATGATATGCAGACGTCGATCATCTCATGTGAATGCCCCGAGTTCACGAAAAATGAGCTCAAATGCAAGCACATGTTTCTCGCGTCTCGCATCACAGGTTATCCGGTCCAGCTTCTGGTTTCTGATGTTGCCACTCAGGCAATCGTCCAATTCCCCCCTATCAACAGCGTACCATCAGATGCCGTGGCATTGGAGAAACAGGCGACCGCTGAGCGCATTCAAGACGAGGTTGCGACAATCGTGCGGCTTTCCCAGATGCTGACGACGATGGACTTGGGGGAAACTGACCGTGCCACCTTGGTAGACGTCGAGACGAAGGCAACCCGTCTTCGTAGAGATCTTTCCACAGCTGTTTCCAACCGTCCCATGTATGCCACGCAGCTAAAATAACTCAGAATTAATACTACTGGATTTAAACTAATAAAACCTCGCGTATTATGGCTCAATAATACTCTAAACCTTCTACGCGACGCGACGCGACAAGATCACATGTTGCTATTGTAGCCAAACAAGGCCAAATGATAGGGACGATTAAGGCCTTTCCCAAGTCATGCCAGAAAACCGTCCCGTCGCCGTCCCGTAGAAAAGAAAACTCAACCCCCGACGGTACGGGACGGCTACCCGTCGCACTGGCTTTACCTTTTGTCCGCTGTGCTCAGGCTGAAGCGGGGAAACTTTTTAATGGAATTCAAACTCCGACGATTATATAATAACCCCCACCGCCTAACACAGGGCGCGCGGTAAACTCCAGACTAACAGTCTGGTGATTTCTCTCACAGATTATTTCGCCGGTTTCCCTTCTGTCAATGTCATCAGCTGTTCAGCCTACTTGACGGCTTTGCATCTCTCGCATATGTTTCCTCCAGATGATAGATCTTGGAGTGCGACCACTGAAAATCACTGACCCCAAGCCAATAAGTATCTTCTTTGAGGACTTCCTCCGGGTTTCGGGCCATGCCATTTCCCCTGTCCCTCCATGAATGGGTCATTGATACGTCCGAGCCAGTGCTATTCAGAACCGCCAGCTGGTTCTATCCCTTCAAACCATATCTGTTGATTGGACGCCGGAATTGCTCCCCCTGAGCGAGATTCCCGCCCTCAAGTATGTTCAATTGCGTCTCATGTCACAACACTGGATTCCTTGCCAAATTCTGTCCTTTTCGGCGCATCGTGTAACCCATCTCACGCTCGACATCGTGAGCTCCCCGCCGAGTACATACACGAATGGTAGCATAGGCATTCGTGAATGCCCACTGATGGCACCGAACGCCTATCGTGGAGTTGCCTATTGCCGGTACGAACAGCTATTCATCCGCCGAATATCATTTCTGATGCCAATGATGCGGCGACGGGAACCACTGTCACGCTTCACCTCTTTCTCTCTCACCACGACCACGACTACCATTTCCCCCTGCCGCGCTCGACGACCTCGACGACCTCGACGCCTCCGACGCGCACGCGCTCGATCCGCCCTACGCTTCCTCAATGCTCTTAAAGCGACCCGGAGCGCATCCACCCGGTCTTTTTCGTCTTTTCTACACACCGTCTGCTGGTAGCTTCTTCCGATGCACACTGGGGAGGATACAACCAGGTTGAGCGCCAGCGGGCCTCTTGTGCGTCTGCCTTCTATTCCCTTCTACGTGTCCTCCCGTATGCGAGTCGGCTCGGCATGCGGCTCCGCCGCATTGTGCGGATCGGAGAGTGACTGGCCATGAGCATGGTCGGCCCATCCCCTCGCGGTTGCACATCCCCGTCCCCGTGCAGCCTGCTCAGCGGGCCACGCATCACACCCTAGGTGGCTGCCCCTATGCCAACACGTGCGGACAGGCCGCCGTTACACGCGAAATAGGAACCGAGGGCGCGAGGCCACTTTGTAGTTATTAATCTGTACTGGTTAATCATTTTAAAAAAATGATACCCTTGGCTACAACATTATCTTTCAGAGCGGTGAATTTTCCAAGGCGCGAGGCGCCGCGCCGAGTGTGACAGAGTTGAAAATGCCGCGCTGTGATGATGAGCCGAGCGGCGAGTAAGTAAGTATTCAATCAAATATCTCTTTACTCAGTAATAGGTGTTCGAGTCGCGCGATAGGCGTTCGATGGAACAAATAGGCTTTCGATGCCATCAATAGGTGTTCGTGAACATCTATGCTACTAAAGTTGTCGTGCCTCCTCCCCGCCCGGCGCTCTCGTATCCTCCCTATTGACCGCGACTGCGCTAGACAGGCTGCAACTCCTTCCCGGGGGCTGGGACACGCACCCCTTGGGCGCACGTTTACCAGCACCACGCGCTATCCGTTCCTTGTCCATGTCAGCGCCATGCAGCACCTTCGTACCGTCAAGATCTCCGACGCCATGTCCCAGGCCATTTAATCCCCGGTTTTCACGGTCCTGTGAGCACAACCCGCGCTGCACATGAAATCACAGTACGAAATTGTCATTATGCCTCTCGAGCACGAGGTCCTCGAAGGGTTGGACGGGCTCGCGGCGGAGGGCCGGATCATCTCCATCTCCCTCACAATGCCCACTTATACATGGACGGACCACTGACAACTTGAGGATGACGGTTCGGTCGCGAATCCAAGTGCGCGCTGCCCTTACCATTTTAGTCGACACTGATCTCGCTGAATCAGAGGTTATTGGGTTCAAGCGGGAATTCTTTTCGTCGTATTGGTGCAATGATCAAAACATTTCGAAAAATTCCTGGCTAATTCGATTCATGTGATACTGACTGCCGAGGTGCATCATTTCCCATAACTTTGCGCATTCAGAGAACCAAGAGGTCTCAGATCTCTGGATCGGGCCCACCATCAACAACACGTGAAGCCAAGGGGGGGCCCAATATTGCCAAGTATTTGCCTAGCACCCACCGCGACGACCAGGCCGCACGCGGCGACCCTCTCACCTGGCCGCAAGCCATCCATTTCAAGGTGTTCAAAACTCGCCTATTCAGCAAGGCAGTGACAAAGAAAATCACGACCCAAACGATACTCGAGCATCAAAGACCAGACGTTTGGATTGATTACACCTGTAATTAATTGTAAATAAATGTTCTGACCTCATTTGTTATCCCTCGGAGTATCCGGCACAACTACTAAGACTATGAACCTTCACAATGGCAGCTCTCGAGTCACTTAGCGTCGATTTATCATTTATCGTCGTTAGTACGAAGTCCCAGAGGGGAAGCTATCCGCAATCAGCCATTCACGTGCTGTTGATGGTGGGCCCGATCCAAAGATCTGACCAAGGGGGTTTCGGCATTAAAATTTCAGATACAGGGGGGGGGGGGTCCCGAGGGTGGCTGAAAAAACTTCTGTCATGTACTAGTAGTATGAGGGAGGTACAAAATGCCTCCTACAGCATAGTAGGACGTCATTTGAGGGTAGGAGAGTGAACTATAAGACCTAGAAGATGTGCATGCTGTTGCGCTACTTCGTTGTCCCGATTTGGACTACTGATGACCCTCACACCGGGGGCAAGAGCCAACGCACCCGAAAACCACATGTGTTTAACACATGAGGTTCGCATGTGGTCAACAAAGGTAATTGTGGTGTTTCGGCGGACAAAGGGGGGCTTTGTCGGCCGCCCCAAGCCGACAAAGCCCCCCTTTGTCCACACAAAGCACCTGCGCCAATTTTATTGCTTGGTGCCAGCTACATGTGGACCACATGCGTTAAACGCATGTGGCCTTCACATGCGTTGGCTTTTGCCCCCGGTGTCACGTGCACACCTCAGTTCTCGGAAACACTTGCGTGCCGGCTCTAAGGTGAAAAAAAAGATCTGTTGGTGTCAAGAACACAGATGAGAAATTAGCACTACTGTACACACTATCAGTGGGATTTTTGGAACAGCACAGACATGCCTTCGCGGCCGGAAGCACTGCCAGTTCACGCCCTCAGTCCTTGCTCAGTTCAGCATTTAATTGCTCAAAGAGAGCCCACCCATGGAATGGAATAGAAATTATTAAACTGGAAGGCCTCACACTACAGTAGAGTGCCAGACAGGTGAGTAGTAGCATAGTTGGTTGGATTAGGAAGCTGTCAATGCAGTGGCGGTGATCCGCACATGACCCGGAGAAACGGTCCGCCGCTAGGGGTGGGAAACTCCTTCCCTATTTGGGGGGGAGGGGGGGGGTCTGGCGGAGGGTCGAAAAAAACTTTTCGACCCTATATCCGTTTTTCGAATCCCGATTCCCCCTTGAATCTGACACCTCTTGCAGAGACCTTGAAGTCTTGAGCCATGCTAGAAGGAGCATCTTGCGAGTTCAATTGGTACATTCAATAACCTTTAAAAGCCGGAAAGCACGCTTCAGGATGGTGAGATGATGGTGGGGGAAATAGTGAAGGAAGATCCGGGAGCCTGAGGCCTTCTTTTTGAGCGGGTCTTGAGCGCTCGACCGTGGGCCGTCTGACTAATGTGGCTGGAGCGGCATGGAATATGCCGAAGTTCTTCAAAGTTAAATGGTGATCGGCCTTGAAAACACAGAACAAATCCAGTAAGGCCGGAGCCAAAGCTCTGGAACAGGGATTTGGGCTGAGAAAAAAAAATCAAATTGAGGTGATTGTAAACAGGTGCATATGAAATCAGGGCATCTGCTTAAGATCTGCTTAAGACTTAAGATACGAGTAATAATAATAATAATCTCGGCGTCTATCGCAGGGCGGCGGAAACGTGCCCCAACAAATATAGCCCTGCCACAAGGCATCTCGTCATGCCAACGCCCACCACCCTCAGCCATGACCTACTACGATGGCCTCACCATCCGATTTACGCTTGCCCGCGGGCGCAAGCTCAGCTGGATGAACGAGCTGCGCAAGGGCCTCTACCCGGGGCAGATCCCCGTGCACGTCACCATCTTCCCCGTCTTCTCGCTCGACGAAGACGGGTACTCCGCGCTGCTCGAACGGCTGGAGGAAGTGGCGGCGCAGCTCGAGCCATGGGTGCTGGGGGAGTGCGGGACGGAGCAGTGTAATGATTGGGTGGCGATTCGGCTGTGGGAGGAGGATGGGGAGGGGGATGGATTTGGTGAGATCGTGGAAGAGCTCAAGGACTGGTGCGTCCCTACCGAATGCAGTAGATGGAAGCTGAAAGACCAACGCAGGGTCCCCGTGGACGCAGTGGAGGAGCCGCACATCACGGTGTACCGCGGGCCCAAGAGCGGAGCGTACATCCCGTACTTTGGCGAGTGGATGGGGACGGCGGGCATCCGCAGGCGCGTTGAGAGGCTGGTGGACGAGTACGCGGCGGAACATGGTGGAAATGGGCTGTCAGTGAGGGTGACTGGGCTGCAGCTCCTGCATGACGGAAAGGTGGTCGGTTCGTTTCAGTTTGCAGGATAAGAAGTTGCCGGGAAGGCGCGGATTCGAGGCGTCGTGTACGATAGTGGGTGAGTTCATACCATGCATTTTCTCGGGAGTCGTGCAGATATGAGGGTATTCGCCATTGCAGAGAGCATAGATGGTGAGTAGAGGCATTTGCGTCGCGGCGGGTGTGTGGAAATTGGAGCGCGTGAAGGGGTTTTGTCTGGGAAGGGGGTCAGCCTTGAGGTTTGCTAGGTATGTACGCAGTAGGTGAAGAAGGGATTAGTGGAGGGTAGGATGAAAAAGACGAGCGAGGACCCAATCGGAAAAGGTGCGAGACCGGCGCCTGGCATTTGCACACGCAGCAGCGTTGGCTGTGAAGCGCGGCTGGCTCGATCTACTCGAAGGGACGCGTCCCCGAACGTAGACGTGAAATACATCGTCGCGTAGACGGGAAATACGGCCTTGATCAGGGTCCGGTATGTCGTGTGTTGTGGAATTGGAGCGAACGGGAGCACAAGAAAAAGAAAATTTGAATATAGAGACGCACCTTGCGCGAGTACCAACTCTGCCCAATTCGAGGATGAATGGCGTCCGACGTATCTCTGTGCATTAGATCCAGAGAAACGAAGTAGGCGATGGCGCACCAACTCGGCTCCAAAACACCCGCCATGTCATTCCACCCACTGATACCCACTCGAGCATCTGTTCTTCTATATATTTGTCCAGCCGTTTCTGGCCCTCAAAACGGTGGCTATGACATGAACACAGCTACCGATGGCTGAGCACATGCCACAGCCACCATTTTGAGGGTTAGAACAGCTGGGAAAATATACATAAGACCAACATAACAATGCCCGGCCAATATATACTGAACCTTGCGGGCAGTTTTAACCTTTTCTGGAGCCCTGTCCACATCAACCTTAGTACGAATCTCAGAAGATACTCACAAGACACTCAGAAAAATCTTCTTTTATCCCGGTGTTGTCCGGTTTCCTGTCGAAATGGCCCTACTGAGCACAACCACAGTGAATTATAAACCGGGTATTCTGCCCTAGCCATATGAAAAACCGGTTTATAAACATGTTTACAAACCAGCATTAAAACCAGAGCCCTAGTGAACCCTAGCCAACTTCCAATGGCAGCAAGTGAGGCAGGCATAACTTTGAGTCTTGTAGATGCCAATGCACCTGAGATTTAGGGAAAATACTAAGGCGTTTGATGCACCTGAGGCTTGATGCGAGAACTGGAGTACGAGCAAAGGATTTAGAGCACGAACATCTGCGTTGCTGACACTCGGATTTTTTGGAGGGGCTGCCAGCATGTTGGTATGGAGTGGGGTGTTCAGGCATGTCTTAATACTTCCTATCAAGCTACCTGGGGCTTACTTTGGGCCATCACAGGGCTTCCTCTGGTGGGACATTCAGACAGTTGGGGACCTCGATTTCGGCCATTCCCAGTCTGTCGGAGGCAGATATTTTGATCTGTCGTACACCTTATCTGTAGAGTATAGCTATGTTAAATAGTCCTTACATCCTCACTGTACAATTCCTGGTTGATAAGGGAGCGAATTTGGGAGTCAGCGGTTCATTTGGCAACTAGCCTGTTATTTGGCCATGTTGGACTGCCGCCCGAAAGAAATTCACTGCAACATTAAATCTTCAGATAATTTGATCGGAGTGGTCTTAAGTTCCTCCTAGGATACCTGCATTCATTCTGACATAGCTGGGCCTCCATCGGTCCAGTGCGCCAATTGAGGATAAGGCATAAATGATTAGGTGGCCAAGTCAGTGGTCGAAAATAGTACGGCCATCACTTCTTACATGGCCGTATAGCGTCAGCCTCTTATAAGGCTAAAATTAAATTTCCGAAATTCATATTCCCGACTGAAACGCCATGTAGCCCAGATTCACACGAGCTCATTCTCAATTTTGTGTATAGTTGGATTCAAGATGCACTAATATAGTGCGGTAGAGTACAGAAAAATATAAATATGTGGTGACATTCATCGACGTAAACCCGCTGCTCTGAGCTGCCGGTCAAGCTTGTATCTCCAGCTCTGGTAGATGCCGTTTGTTGGTGAGGGCGCGTATTGACACAATTCAAAAAGCACGAGCTGTTCTTGGAACCCCGCGTTGGGCCAGATTTGGTCACGCGCTATTTACGACGTGGTCAGCATTAAGAGGGGTGCACGATCGTAAATGAGCTTGCCTCGTCTAACAGTTTCCAGAGCCTTGGTGGCAGTGAGACGGTGAGACCACATAACTTAGGCAAGGTCAACTAATGATTCAGCGGAATGGAAGGCTGCTTACGATAGGCAGCGACGACCGCCGCACTGCGAGAAAGACCCTATTGTGCCAGGTTAATAATCAAGGTGTGTTGCGTCCGCAGGAAAGACTTGCCTGGACATCGTGAACCAAGATGGCGCCCCCGGACCGAATTGCATGGTCAATGAATTGACAAGCAGACGGCAGGTGTATCAGGAGATCGGCGTAGTCAACATCTTCGATAGAAATGCGCATGTGTTGTATTCCAGACTGCGGAAGCTCGGCCGGAATTGGGTCGGTACACACGGACAAAACATGAGTGATGCGTCGTTCTATGCGTAACGCGTTAAGTTTACAAAGACACTTGAGCGTTAATCAGAAGTCAACCTGTCAAGGATCGGGTTGAACGGGCTGTAATAAGACTAGAGATCGGAAAACATAAGGCCGGGAATCACCAAGCCAAAAAGGATACTTACTTGCCAAGGTAGAGCTTGTTTTCGATGATGGCGTCTACGTTTTTCCAGACCATTTTAGCTTCTTGTCACTTCGAGAGGGTCGCGGATTTTCTGAGTAGAATTGTAGCACAGGCCCATCCTCTTTGTAGCTTTAATTTTTGGGGCGGGAGACAGATGGTCCCGTCGTAGAGTCGGTCGATTGAGCTCCCGAAAGCAGCATACCGCACAGAGAGAACGAAACGGAGGGGCTATGGCAGTGTCAGGTCCAAGGTGAACAGTACGGCCGTCGCTCAATGCGATGCCACACGTGGAGTAGAGGGACAAAGAACAAGGCGTTCACAAATTCCCATTCAGGTTAGACGCCGGTATGTTGGACGGAATCTAGTTTTTTGCCTATGGCTGTGTCAAGGGCCGGATCACTCGACTAGAAAATAGGGCTTGAACGTTCCTGACGTCGTGAGCCGTAATGTTTTACGGAGATTATGTATGGCAAATCAGGGGAAAGCCGGTGGCTCTGCACTGTACGCCAATCCTGTAGGAGAAAGGGAGATTGACGCCTAAAAAAGTGACAGGCGGCTACTTCTGCTACCGGGCCGGTGGCGATGTTCTGCATCATGCTGGGTCAGGCTGGGTCAGACTGGGTCAGACTCTTGACTCTGAGTGTTTTCAAACATCATCGGCTTCACCTACCATGGAGCCCGGTATCGATGAGTTAAATTGCACCAGGTAAAACCAGGGTGTTCTGTCTGGATCTCCACAGTTGACAGGCAGCCCGAACGAATATTTTGAGAGTTCAAACCCCGCGGCGGAATTAGATAATGAGATGGAGGCCAACGCAAATCGTATTCCTTGAGAACAAGGCCGGGAGACAGCACAAATCCTAGTTAGAACGGAGGATATAAGGCACCGTGGGCGTTACGACTTGAAACGTTTGAATTCTGGCACTGCCACAAGCACAATCAAACTCCGCGAGGCGTTTCTTGCGTGGATCCTTTCATTTCTTATCCCCAGCACTATTGTTTGCCCTTCACCGACAGCTGTGTTCACCGGCATCAATTATCCCTCCTTCTAAGTACTCTCCTTCCTTGGTGCATATCATCCATGAAAATCGAGTGGGCTTCTCACGTAAGGAAATTACACCGAGTCAGAACTGAAGCCGCTCCGATGAGATCATCTCATCCCAAGGTTCTGCTTCCGGCTCGTTCACTTCCGGTGGGATCGATGTCTGGCCGCCAATTACGACTAGTTGCGAGTACAGCTTAAGCCTGGCCTACATTGGTCATGTTCCGACTCCGTTTTCATCCTTGCTCATGTCGTTGACAGAGGTTCTCTTTTTGTGAATTAATGTCAGAGATTACAGGGTTACAAGCTGCGCGGAAAATCAGGAAACTGAAAACTAGGAAAACTCGTACTACTTCAAGGTGATAAATAATCAACCCATTTTCTGCAAACACGGCCGACAGGCCTACCCGCGAAATAGTCACACGGATGGCTGAGTAACGCCGGAACCCCAATCATCCGAAATGCTAATGGTTCTGACCAAGTGCGCGTAGGCCAGGGATTCCTTCTCCTCCGCCGCCAGCGATGTTTATGGTCACACCAGCGCTTGGCCGTGAAGCTGAACCCGTAAACAATCGGTGTGACCAGCAGAAGGTCATCTTCCTTCAACTCTTCCACATCGACGGAGGTGATGTTGGATTTTCGAGTTCTGTACGCGCCAAACTGCCTGTGCCATGTCGGAAGGCGTGGCCGAAAATATAAAGATACATGCTGACCTCGATCTATCATTATCCGGCCATCGACTGGTACAACCACCCTCTCTTCTTCCGAATCTCTAGATCTCAAGCCATTGTATTGTTTATGGTGAGCCCCCCGCAGGTTGGACCACTTCCGGCCCCGGTGTATGATTCTCTATCTGATACGGTCGACGGCTGGATGGTACTTGATGGGATATCCTGTGAGCTCTGTGATTTTTAGAGTTCCGTCGAGATTTACGATCGCTATTCTGTGAGTTGCCAGCCCGAATTGCTGCGTCGCCGCCGCAGGACTAACTTGCGAGGTACGAGCTTGATGTTAGAGCGTCTGTCTACGAGAGACTAGCCGCGGGATCGTCACCACCTTCCACGTACTCGCAGGTCAAGTCCCAATCAACTATGTCGGTGGCCCATCGACGATCGTATTGGCCTCAGTCGGAATACCCGGGGCTCGCCCGTCGCCTTGCACAGCGCAAAGAGAATTTCCCCTGGGACGAATATTGCCCGAACCAGATCAAATGTAACTCCCCATGATCCACCCGCCCTATGTTTTCTCAGCATGGATGTGTACTCCGATTCTAGGAATCCAATCAGGAGATCCAGGTGTGCTTTTGTCGTGCTCTTTCGTCCTCTAAAGGTCGGCTGTGGAATAGCTGTTGAATACGACCGGGGAGGAATGCCAACAGCAAATCAGGATCCAACTGCAAAATCAGTGAGACAAGAATGTATGTCTGCAAGAACGGACGTACTTTCAGGATCGATCCAGTGCAATTGACGCCTTCCGTATTTTTATCACCACGCAGCGCTTTAGTCTCTTATAAACAGACGCTACAACAAATGTCGCTCGTACCTCGCGATGTTGTAGTCTGTCGATTACCCGAGGGGTTTGATCCGAGCTCGACCTTATTATGTAATCTTAAATTTCTCGAGCTGTTGAACGCCGGTTACGACATGTCTTTCGACATTCTGTGGTGGATTTTCGTCTAGGACACCCGAATAAGCAGCTTTCTCGGTCATTTCCCTCACCCGGACCGCGCAATCGCGATGCCGAATTTTGATGGGCCAGCCACGTGAAAACGGCAGCGTTTCATTTCTCCTCGAGAATGGTGCACACGACAATTCTGAGGAGGTGAATCTCATTAGAATCCCAATCCAGGCCATTTGGCTTCTTAATATTTGTCCGTTGTATTCAGGTTGAAGCGGGAAAGCCTTTGATGGGATTTAAACTCCGACGATTATGTAATAAGATCGAGCCGCAGATCACAGCTCGGCGATTGCCGGTGTGAGTCACGGTCATAAGCCTCCTTCGCAGAAACCACCAGCTTGAAAAATGGCTAAGGATCCTCCCATATCACCTTCGTTCCCGCTCGACGTGGAACGCATCATATAAATCAAGGCTCTCTCCCACCCTGTATCCATCCCCGCGTTCATGCTGGTAGTCTGGCGCGTCAAGGATTGGTGACAACGGCCTCAATTTTTCTCGACTCATCAACTTATGGGTTCGTCCAGGGTCGAGCTTTCGCTATATCGTACGCTTGTCATCGGAGCGGATATAATCGATGGAATGCCTCGCTGTGACATGCAAACATTCCGCCGCATCGCGCGCACCAAGCCGCCGTCTTTTCTGCGCGACTCTGTGCGCAATCTAATGGTTTCCTCGGCCCCAGCGGAAGAAAAACAAAAAATCGTATATTTATGCTCCGCCGCTGAGAACGTCTAACTCGTGCCGACCAGTTCCGCTCGCGGTTCCACTCCTCTGGAGTCACCGATTGATATCATAACGCTCACCCGCCTCTCTTGTCATAGGATCGAGTTCACATCATTCATAGGCTCATTCACTCAAATCACCCACTTGGAGCTTTGCGACGAGTGCCGGTTCATGTACGGCGACAACTCTGAACGCTCGGACCTTCTTACCGCTCTAGTCGACACTGATCTCGCTGAGTCAGAGGTTATTGGGTTCAAGCGGGAATTCTTTTCGTCGTATTGGTGCAATCATCAAAATATTTCGAAAAATTCCTGACTAATTCGATTCATGTGATACTGACTGGCGAGGTGCATCCTTTCCCATACCGTCCCTCCATCATACATTCTCCCCGGCATCATTTTCACAGAAGAATCCTTCCCCATAATCTGCCTGATGTATCTCGCCTTCCTCGCCGCCCCTCTACATTCATCCTCCTGTCTTGTATCCTACGATTTTACCCTCCATGGCCGCGGTGCGTCCAAGACGAACGATTGTGGTTTGGTTTTATCTACTAGCTCAGCCCTGAACCAAATAACATAGCTCTTTCCACAGCTATTTCCACCCTAGATTACAGGCATTTTGAATTTGAATCCGACCCAACTCCCATTTTCTGCCGAGTGCGACGACAGTATGTATAGTCAGGTTCGCCGTGGAACGGCGGAAATCCCGGGCCACCTAACACCCGGACCTTCACTTACTCGATCAAATAGCATGTTCGAGGACCCCAAAATATGAACCAGCGCCATGGAGATACTGAAAGACGTGTTTGACGCGCCAAACACGGTCTATGCAAACCGGAGGAATCACGTGGCTTCTTCATTTAGACGCGCGGCGCGCGTCTTTGTTTCTTTGTCTCTCTTCCTTCTACCTACAGCTCATAGCATGCTTGCAGTACTTGCAGCTGCTTTTTCTTCCATTTCCCATTGGTTAGACAGGAAATGAGACCAACGGGTTGCCACTCCACTGAACTGGTTTCGCAAAATGCCTCGCCCTACTTCGTCCCACAGTTCTTCTTGGTCTCTAGCATCATCTCCCTTTGTGCGGAGCTCCCCTGGAACCCGTCAGCGCTCGAAATTGTTCATCCCCGGGCCACCACTGCGCCAATCTCCAGAGGCTTATACCCGCACTTCATATGGACGGCGTGTCCGCTCTAAGCAATTTACCCCCTCCAAACGGCAACACACTTTGTGTTGGTCAAGTGCCGAGCTCGGCTTTCTGCCGCTCCTCCACACGAAGTCCGTTGCACCTTCTTCAACCTCGGCTGATTTGCTGCCACCCAATAGACCATTACGGTCTGCCCCCGCTGAGCCATTGCTCCTCTCCGTCGAGTCTACGGCACCCCCCAATATTGTGACGTCACATATTGGTCTTGCTCCCCACATATTGCGCGCCGAAGCACCGGTCTTTGTACCTCACCAGTCTGTTTTGTGCGCCAACACCCCGTCACGGTCCTTCACATCAGATTGTACATCCTTTCCACTACCCAACGACCACCTGTTTCCTCCGCAATTTTACCCCCCCTCGCGACCCAACTCCGACCCGCACGTCAATCACGCACCCCAAGACGCTGCCAAAGCCTCGCTTCCGCGCGTGCATTCATCTTTGAACCGTGACGCATGGGAATATTTTCTTCGCGATTATCCGGACCCGCCTTTTGTCCAGAGTCTCCTTCATATCATCGACTATGGGGCAAATATAGGTTTTACAGGCGATCGACTCGTATCGCAGGACAGTTACAATCTTCCCTCCTCTTTTGAGCACCCAGAGGCTATTACCAGCGCGATTTCGGACCAACTAACAAGGAATCGTGTTGCTGGCCCATTTTCCGTGCCGCCATTCCCCAATTTTCGCTCCTCGCCCCTTGGAGTTGCCGTACGCAAACGCTCCGGGAAACTTCGTCAGATTCACCATCTGTCGTGGCCTCGAGGCCACTCGGTCAACGACAGCATTAACGATGCGGAAGCCACAATCTCATATGATATGTTCACTCGTGCCGTTGACGACCTCATCTCCTCTGGTCCAGGATCTCATATGATCAAACTGGATCTGGAGCAAGCTTTCCGCCACATTCCCATTCGCCCGCTTGACTGGCCGCTTCTTGGTTATTGCTGGGAGGGAAGTTACTATCACGAACTATTTTTGATGTTCGGATTGCGCTCCGCGCCTTACATCTTCAACCTCTTCTCGGAAGCTCTCCATTGGATTCTTCAGCATCACCTTCTTGCTCTTATCCGGCATTATTTGGATGATTTCTTGAAAATATTTCGTCCGGATACTCCTGTCCACGTTCTCCACGCTGCTCTCTCTTGGACTCGCAGTCTTGCCCAGATTCTCGGGTTGAATTTTCAAGAGTCGACGGTAGAAGGTCCAACGACGATTCTCGAATACCTCGGGATTATCCTTGACTCTCTCCGGATGGAGGCCCGCTTGCCCGAAGACAAGCTCGATTACCTTCGTGCTTTGCTCTCCCAGTGGAGCAACAAATCTCATTGTACCCAACATGAGCTGGCGGAGCTTATCGGGTACCTGCTATTTTGTTCGCAAGTGATCCCGTATTCTCGCGCATTTTTGCGCTCCCTGTTCGATTTTTCCTGCACCTTCAAATCCACTTTTTCACGCCGCCGCATTTCGCGATCCGTTCGCCGAGATCTCAAGTGGTGGTCTACGTTCTCTGTCACTTGGAATGGCATTCATTTCATCCCTCCAACGCGCGATACTTTGCACGTCTATACAGATGCCAGTGGGACAAAAGGTGCCGGCGGCTTTCTCGGCGACCAGTGGTTTTCGGTCCGAATGCCTCATCGCTACTCCGGCGCGAAGCGAGACATCCAGTTCAAAGAATTCTACGCAATTATTCATGCGATCTTATGCTGGGGTCCACAGTTTTCTGGCCGACACATCATTTTCCACACCGACAACCAAGACGCAGATTCTGCTATCCGAAACCTCACCATCCGTTCTTCCACCACTATGCAACTGGTTCGACAATTCCTGGGCCTCGCCTGTCGCCTCGATTTCACGTTCGAGTCACAGTGGATATCTACCAAAGACAACGGCATTGCAGATGCTGCTTCTCGCTTCCAATTCACGTGCATGTTCGATCTTGCGCCACATCTTTCACGTGCACCTAGTCCCAAACTCCTGCGCATTTCAGACGCAGAATTCCTTCCCTCGCTCTCCCGACCGTCTGCTCAGTTATGAACAATTCCTTCTTTGGTTGGCCGCATCCTCGGTTCGCCTCTCCCAGTCCTCTGGACTTCCGAGGCTGTTTCCTTTCTGGCTCGCGTCTGCTGCCATTGGAGGTCGTGCAGCTCCCTCTGCCGCTTTCGATGGGTTCCAGCGCCATGCTTGCTTTAGGCCACAATAATGATATTGTTCACCAGACGACGCAAGGCATAGAGTTGCGTTGCATTCATTGTGAATCGAGGTATGCCAGAATTATTCACACAGGAGCGTGGGCACGTGCACCCGTTCGCTTCCGGTCTCGTTCGCACGCTGTCACTGAGTGACTTGCCAGCGACATCCATCACCGTCTTCTTGCTGAATGCTACTCACGAATGGCAGAACCACGCTTCCCTCCTGAAATAGAGATAGAAATATTCGAAACGACAGCATTGATCCATCCTACTGCGATCCCCGCGCTTCTTCGAGTGGCACACCGCGTTCGCACCTGGTCAGTAACTTCCCTCAGCCATATTCGAACGCGAGGTCCTAATTCGAACCAGGATCGAGCCGCTATTATACCGGGTCGTCCGCGCCGACAAGGACCCCCCATATTCGGACCTCACCCACGCCGTACTGCACGCGGCCACCTCCGGATCGAAGCCACCGAAGTTCCTTGAGGGCGCCGTGCGCCACCTCTTCCTCGACTCGAGCGCACCGTGGTCTGAGGATGAGGCACTCACGGTCTTGAGGCGCTGCACCGGGGTCATCAACTTTGCCGCCATCGCGGCGTACTCGAACCCCAGCATTCTCCCTATCCTGGCGGGAATGCACGTGCAGCGGTTCGCGGTATGCCTCGAGAACCTGTTCGGGGCTTACGCGGCCATCGATCTCACCCATGGATGTTTCGCCTTCGTTACGCATCTGGACATTTTCGACACCATCACTGAGGGGGAGACGCGGATTTGCAAGGACGTTCCAAACCTACCCGCACTCACCCATTTGTGCCTCAACAACGACGTGCCGTGGGATGTCGTGGAGACGCTGCTCACACAATGTCCTCGGCTCGAGCTGTTTGTCGACTTGTGGCCGTACACAGCGACAATGCGCGCTTTCGGGTGGGCGCAGCAGACACCAGTGAGCGATGTACGCTTCGTGGTCGGTGTTTATCATGATTACTGGGCGGATTGGGAGACCGGGGCGAGAGGCGGCGCTAATTTCTGGTCGTCGGCGGATGACTTTGTCGCACGAAAGCGGAGGGGAGAAATCGAAGGTATTATTTCCGTCTATGGCGATGAGACCAGGACTGATTGATGACCAGCGGGGCTTCATTGGTTGGGGTAAGACGCCATGCATATCCCTCCTTCCTCTCTATTTGATTAGATCTTCATTAAACTGTCACATAGAAGTAGGTCGCGATCACGTGGCTTCTTTCAAGTTCCTTTGTGCATTGTCAATGTGTAACGATGCGTTCCCAGCATCATGGCTCGCACGGAACGGGGAATAGGCAGTTGGTTGTAGCCAAATGAGGACAATGATCCTCGAGGTGAACCGCACCAAATGAAAGACTCGCATCCGAAAGGGATTGTCCGCTGCCAACAAAGGGAACAAAGCCGGCAATAGCCAACGTAACAGGACGAAATTGCATGTATTCCGAGTGTGGAATATATACGGTGACAGCCTTTTCCGACATAGTAAATCCGCCAAGCGACCCGGGGATCGACTCCTGCTTCATTCCGTCTGTCTGATGAGTGTCCTTCCACAGTTCGCCGGTCCTTTTCCAATTCTGGGAAGGTAGTCCGAACTGGACCTCACGCAGATGGGGACACATGAGGCTGAGCGCCGCGATGCCTTATTTTTGCTGGGCTAAGTTAATGGATGCACGCTGCCCTATGTCTCTAGCCGGAGGTTGGTGGCAGGGTAAGCTCACGACGGAAAATCCAACCTAAAATCTCCTATTTATAGGTCAGCGACGCCGAGGGTCGGAGATATAGAACGTACATGACTGCCGGCGTAACTGGCTCTCTGGGGTAAGTCCGGTGCGATGTATTCCGTCGTAAGACTGACCGTATGGAGTTGCAGGAGTATTCGCGCGCTGCCCACCGCAGCTGAGCGGTATATAGCCTGCGACTTTGATCGTCAACTCCCTGAGCTCGGGGAATAGCCGGCATGACGGTGACTAGGAAATCCAGTTTTGGCGCGGTGGAAGGGAGAGCAAGGGAGTGGAGGTGCGAGGTGCTGCGTGAAATCTCCTTGCACATGTCGAGTAGAGGTTAGGTCGAGTTGTTCCACCAATTGCCAGGCAGGACGGTCTCCGCGGTAACTGGGCGATTGGGCGTCAATACGCTAGCGTGTGCAGGCGCGGGATGGTAGAGGCTGGACGGCGGGAGGGGTGAGTTGACTATTACGTGACGTTATTACGAGGGATTTGAGTCGGGGACGCCGATCCAAGAAATGGAACAAGGTGTCGACGTCCTCAGCGTGGGTAAGATAAAAAGACTAGGTGCGGCAGCGGCCCAGCTCCAAACCCGGTGATGAAGGTGGAAAAGATGCCACCAAGGTGGTCGCGGACGTCGAGGCTGAGGGTGCGGAGGCTGGCTGGACATGCTATCTGGCACGGTCCTTCGTCTCTGGGAGATCGGAAGCCAGTTATCGTCAAATTCTTCAGGTCCAAAAAACCCAGCCCGTGCAACGACGTTGCAGTCACGCAAAGTCAGGTCCTCCAGCTTGGGTAGAGACATCAGGGCGCTGCGGATGGGAGAGTCGATGGTGAGACTGCGGATATCCAGGGATGAAACATTCTGGTAGACGCCGAGTGCGGTAGTTAACGTCGCGAGGACCCTGTCGTACAATATATCGATGTTCTCTATATCTGGGTAGTAGACACTCACCGGGCCGCAGGGCTTTAGAATGACCTTCCAGGACCCAACAAACGGGGCGTAGAGACCTTCCACCAGTCTGTAGAGCCGGACTGCCGTGCGATGCATGTGGCGAACATGGTCCATCCAGTTATCGCGGCTGAGTCGACCCATCAATGCTGCCATGTCGAAGGTTTGGTCTCGAAATACCAGTGGGAGGGAGATGGATCGAAAGAGCCGACACATCAGTGAGATTCGACGGAGTTGCTAAAGCGAGCACAAGGCCCAGCATGCCAGCCAGACTTCCACAGGCAGGAGGTGCAGATAGTCGATTGATGGCTGCATGCTTGTCGTGGTGCAGAACCAAGTTATGAATAGCACATGGGGTCACATCACAACACCTCGGTAGGTAGGTAGGCAGGTAAACCGTAGTCGCGATCATGATTGCTGCCAGACGATTACTATCGGAAAGTAGTGCCCGCTGTTAGAGAAGACCGGCGGGCGCGTCACATGTCGCACAGCGAATATCTATCAAATATTGCTCACGGGTTGATCCATTCAATCCACGGCGTTGCAGCTCATATTGTCTAAAACGAACAAGAAAACCGCAGATGACGAGCCCGAAATGTGGACACAGCAAACAGCGAAGACAGCGCGCCGGGAGTTGATTGGAATGCATACCAAAAGACCCCTGGTATTGGATAGAGTGACATCCGTGGCGCGAAGCGGGAGAGGCAGAGATGTGGCGAGAGAGGCAGAATCGTTGGCATCGGATTATAGGACCTCATTTGCGCTTCATGTCGTCTATTCTCGACATATGTATGAGCACAGAGTAAGCCCTTCGCACTCCGCAACTGGCACAAATAAGATTTCCCCGAACCTATATATGAAGAACATCAGAGGCAAATCCGGCGGCCGCTTCCAGAGTCACGACAGGGTTAATCCGGCAGTAGCTGGATGTATGATTTCTTGGTGAGTTCCGAGATCCGTGTTCCGTGCCCGATGCTGACTGAGGAGTCTAGACACGTCAGAGGCATTCAGAGGTCTTGTGTAGTAGACCGATGAGGAAGACCGGTGCATTCCAGTCGGGTATGAAGGGGTAATCATTGCAGAGGGCCGACTACACCAGGTTTCCCCCTAGACTCAGCGGACGCAGGCGGCAGAGGCTGGTCGTAACGGACAAAGCCGGACAAACACTGCCACTGATGCCATTCACCCGGAAGCCGAGTGCCGGAACATAGATCAGTGATCGGGTATCAAGGATCAGGCAGATCCCTATTGCTCTGGAAACAGTCCTCCCTATGTACACCGAGGAGAAGGAGCTCATGTTCTCGTCCAAGGACCTGATCCCCAAAATCGCGCGCGCCGAAACTGACGCAAGGCTGACGAAAAGCGACCAAGCTTAGACTCGGAGCCAAAGGGGTACACTCTGTTCCTGCATTCCTCGGCGCCCATCCATGCTTCGGCGCTCGTCCCGCGGCTCGTGCAGTCTTTCCCGTGTTTCAGCGCCCGTTTCATCTGATCGCTCCGCGTTCTATTCGTTCCGACGTCCCTCTCTTCGCGTCCGAGGCTGACGCAAAAAAAAGCAACCAGGCTTAGACTCGGTTATTCCGAGGGTTTCATTTAGCCGGAATTGCCTTCAGATTGCCGAGGGTTTCGCTGCCCGGTAGGTTCGGTTCTAATTGTCGTCGACGGATATATCCCAAAACAACTGAATCGTTGTGACGTGTGGCGTATCAGAGGCCCGTGTGTGACCGTTTCATGGTGTTCCGCTGTGTTCCGCCATCAACCAGCCATCAACACGAGGCTTTCGCATGTTTGATCCAAGTTTGATCATCAAAAATTCTCGGCTCAACTCGACTTAAAGCTAACTCTCATTCAAGTAACTCTCATTCAGTCGGTCATGGACCTCTACCCGCAAGACCACTCTTCCCTGCCATCGGGTTACTTCAACCAAGAAGCCGTGTATTCGCCGCAACTCAAGGCACCAGAGTTTCGGCAGCAGTCCCACTTTATGACCGGCGCCTTCAACTTCGTAGCCTTTGTCGTACTGTCATTGCGTATCTTGGCCAACCAGAAGGCACCCACATGTCTCTTGAGACGACTCGACATCCTTGGAGCGCTGAAGACCTCGTTTGGCGTCTTCTACGTCGCTAGCGCCGTCACTATACTCGTTTACGCTGAGAAGGATCGAACGGAGTGGGTGTTGCTGAGTACGGGAGTCGCAACGGCGGTGCGTTCTATATCGAATCTCTCTGGGAGTTACTCATCTCTGTCTTAGGTCACCTTTGTCCTGGCCTCGGTATCGGAGCACTATCACTCTATTGCGCCCAGCACTCTCGCGACCCTTTACGCCGTCGTTGGTACGGCGTTCTACGCTTATCCACTTTGGGGTCTCTCAGGGATACGCGCTCTACCGGTGTACCTCTATGCCGACGCCGCCGCTGCCGTGTCTCTGTTCATGTTCATCTTCCTGGAGAGCACGAACAAGCGCAGCCTGCTGATACCGACGGATCCCGTGCGTACCGTCATCAGAATCATTCTCTTATTCGCTCATTGACCCGTTCCAGTCACCTGCATACGAATCGACGCTCTCCTTCCTCGTCAAACCATTCTTCCCGCACCTTGTTCCGCTTCTCTACACTGGATACCGCCGCCGCATCACCCTCCCCGAGCTTCGCGATATCCCCCTCTACCTGAAATCGGACCCAGCGACGGAAAAGCTTATGGCTGCTCTCGCGATCGAGGACAAGACGAGCAGCCGGTATCTCGCAAAGGTGGGCCTAACGCGCTCGGGTTTAGCGGTGTCTTACCCTGCTGCAGAGCACGTTCAGGGCATTTGGCGGCCATTTCTTGAACCCAATACTTCCGCGGTTGCTCGTGCTGGCCGGAACGTTCTGTATGTCCCCACCCCCATGTTTGTCGACGCGTTATCTAGATATGCTGACCACTGCGAATAAAGCCCAAGTCATCCTCGTGGAGCAAATACTCACCTACGTTTCCGACAAATCTATCCCCAAGGAACGCGGGACGTTTCTCATCGCGGCGTATTTTGTGATCTATGGTACTACATCCATCCATCCAACTCGTCCACGGTTGTGCACTTGTTCTGATTTTAATCTCAGTCTCGTTGGCGATATCCAACTATGTCTACTCCGAGAAGGTGATAATTCCTGTCTTCACATTTGCAGTGCGATTTCTGAACTTTACGAGGTCAACGCATTCATCGTGCTGTATCGCTCGGCGATCACCGGCTCTCTCTACGCGAAAACGCTTCGCCTGACGTCCATGGCGGCACGCGAACTCGGCCAGGTCCGCACTCACTACTTATCCGGGGACAGCGAGCCCAACTACTCAACTAATACATGACGCAGGGAGCCGCTACGACCTACATGTCGGTAGACGTTGAAAAAGTCACCAGTGGATTTATTATTTTCCAAGATCTCTGGTCGGCTGCGGTGACCATTATCTTCACGTGCACCATGCTGTGGTTCAGGGCGGGTTATGTGATGTTTGCGCCGGTGCTCTACATCATCACACTCATTTCAGTAACGAGTATGTATGTCTTGCCGTGCTCTTACTGTCCCCGCTGAGTACGTTAGGCTCGATCAGTAGCTTCGTGGGCGCTGCCCAGAAAGAATGGCTCAAGGCTGTGGATGTGCGGATCAAGCTTCTCGTACGTGGATGGTCCTTGCCTTTCTGCCGCGAAGAGCCACTGAACGCGATCATAGACATCTGTCCTCGGTCAGCTCCTCCCCATCAAACTGGGAGCGTACGAGGCCTCGCTCGAAGCCAAAATCAACGCGCTTCGCAAGCTCGAGACCCAGGCGCTACGAACCTTCTTCTACTATATATCTACCGCGGGGACGATCGCCATCGCCGGGGGCAGCGCATCGTTCTTCGTCACCCTCGCAGCCTACGCGGTCATGCGCGCGAATGGATGGGGAAACCTTCCGCCTCTCGACGCCAGCCAGCTCTTCACGTCAGTTCTGATATATATGAACACATCTCTCAGCGGATTAAATAACTGAATGATCTGGACAGATTGTTCACTCTGGTTACCTTGCTCAATGGTATGTACACTCTGTGATTCACGACGAACAAAAGTCTGTCATCTTCCACTTTGGGATGTGCGGTTAGGTGACTGCACATCCAAATACGGAAGGTGACAGAGACCTTTGTCCGTCGTGTGTACTTGTAGCGCCCGTCTGACCGTTAGTTGAACTAGGACCCCTCAGCACGATAGGACAGATGCTCCCCTCGCTATTTGCGTCGTTGGCCTCTCTCCGGCGCATCCAAGACTTTTTGCAGTTGCCCGAGAAGGCCCAGTCGGAGGTGGAGGCGTCCAACTTGGTTGATGACAGTGTCAACGGCGCCAAGGATTCCACTGTCGAGGTGTCCCTCAAGGGATGTACGTTTACATGGGACGACAAGACAAACATCTTGCAAGACATCACACTTGATCTTGCGCCGCGCGAGCTGCATATGGTCGTTGGATCTGTCGCCAGTGTAAGTGAGACTCCGATCATGATTGCACATTTTTTAGTGCGGCGTGCTCACTGATTTATATGCCGTAGGGAAAATCGACCCTCCTCATGTCGATACTGGAGGAAACGACTCTGGTGGAAGGGACGGTGAAGGTCAGAGCGAACAAGGTACGTTGCAATTACGCCCTCGTCGTTTCCCATCCTCATATTTCACTCCATCCAGATTGCGCTGGCAAGCCAAACACCGTTCATCTTCCCGGGAACTCTGCGCGCCAGTCAGTCGGCCAGGTTCATTTTTGCTATACATTCTCACCGAGGTCTTCATTAGATATTCTCCTCGATAGCGTGTACGATGAGGTACTGTACAACGAAGTGATTCATGCCTGCGGCCTGCGTCAAGACATCGAAACGCTCCCGCATCGGGATATGACGAAACTCGGCGACAAAGGTACTGACCGAAATTAATATTCACCTTTGATGTTGTTGAAATATGGGCAGGAGCCACGCTTTCGGGTGGACAACGACAGCGACTGGTTGGTTGTATTTATACAGCCACTCGATGGTGCTCATTCCTGTTCCACAGGCAATTGCTCGCGCGGTTTACGCTCGAGCAGATCTTATCTTGCTGGACGATGTATTTAGCGCTCTGGATGGCGAGACTGAGGCACATGGTAAGAAAACTCTTACGCCGGACGGGAGATGCTCACCTCGCCCTAAGTCTTTACATCCTTGTTCGGCCCCGAGGGAATGCTCAAGGGCAAGGTGGGTACCTGTTTTCAGATGCGAAGTGAAGTCGCCGCTTACGGTCCTGTCCAGACTACGATCCTCGTTACGCATGGCATACACCATCTTGCCAATGCCGACAAGGTGATAGTCATGGGCGCGGGAACAATCACCCACTTTGGCTCGTTCGAGGAAGTGCGCGATGCTGGCGCGACGTTCGTATTGGCTTCGATTGCAGAAGCGGACGCTGGAAATAGCCAGATGGCAGTTATAGAAAGCGCAACGGCAGTAACCGTCGTTGACGACGAGGAGGATGAGGAGCTCAATTGGACGAAAGAGCAGGCCTCCAGAAGGGGTGCGTATGCATTCTACATGAAGTGCACAGGTGTCGTCCGCAGCTTTGGATTGTTCGCCCTCGTTGCGGTATGGAGCGGGATTGGCGTATTCACCACAACTGCTTACTTGTCGAGTGCGTGGCTTCCTTATTATTTTAGCTTTCATCATTCATACCATGTAGTGATCGCGTCCGCCTCGGGTGAACACCTTGCGCTCTGGGTCGCCGGATATGGGGCTTTAATCGTCGCCAAGTAGGTGGGCCGAGTTGCGAGCTGCCGCTGACTAACCTTCTTTTCAGTTTCTTGTCTATGGCCGTATGCCAGTTTTACTTTGTGAACGCACTGTCAGGATCCACAGCCCCCAATATCCACGCCGTGCGTCGCGGATGCCTGATGCTGCTGAGCCATCACTGAGATCCTTCTTCCAGGCCGAACTTTCAGGCGTGTTGGGATCTCCAATTTCGTGGATCATCAAAAATCCTGTTGGAAAGATCTTGAATCGGTATGCTTTGTCTCCGGGTTTTTCGGGAATACTCATGCACTGTTCAAGATTCTCACAAGATATTCAGGTGGCTGATTCCGAGTTGCCTTGGGGGGTCCTCAATTTCTCAGTCATGGTGCTCAACTTGTCGGGTACCTTCGTATTCATCACGATGGCGACTCCATTACTCGTTTTTGCGCTCCCCCCTCTGGTCGTCTTTGGTGTATACCTTTTGAAATTTTATTTCGCAACAAGCAAGGTGCATCTCTAGACTTTCGGGCTTCAGTGGATGGATGGCTTCTAACACGATTTTCAGCAATTCCGTCGACTCGAAGCCGCATCAAAATCTCCGGTTTGTTTCTCTCCACTTGTTCCACCGTATTTCGCCGAAATGTCACCCAGCTCTACACGCTATTCGGAACTACGGTGGCCGGTCTTATCACTGTGCGGGCGTATCGCGCCCAGCACTTTTTCCGGTCACAGAACGCCGTGTCCGTCAACGCGTCCCAAGGTGCCCTTCATCACCAACTCGCCGGCCAACTCTTCCTCCGCGTGTTCTTGTTGTGGTTTCAAACCATCCTCGCGTGTGGTGTCGCAGTGCTCACCGTATGGCTCAGAGATACTACGTCTGCGGCGTTCTTGGGTGTTGCTCTTGCAAGGTCCGTACCCTTCGGTGTTGATACGTCCCATCCTTAAACACGTTTCAGACTTGTGTTCCTGGGAGTGTCGATGGTCGTGATGGTCTCGTCTTACGCCTCAGTGGAGAACGGTAGTATTGCTATTGATAGGATCGAGGAGTTCGCCAAATTGCCCAAGGAGGAAAGGACCAGGCTCCCTGACAAGATTACGATTAATGACCACTCGGCCTGGCCATCCGCAGGAAGTTTGACCTTCTCAGATTTCTCTATGAAATATCGGTATTTCTGACCCCTGTCAATCCTGCGTCATCTAACACTTGGATGGTCAGCGAAGACCTTCCGCTCGCGCTCAAAAACCTCTCTTTCACTCTTCAAGGCGGACTCAAGATTGGTATCTGCGGCCGGTAATTGCCTCCCAATGTAGTCAAGCAATCCTTCCTAATTCATTGACCATGCCGCAGCACTGGTTCGGGGAAATCATCCACCGTACTTGCTCTATTTCGGGGCATTGACCAGAATCTCGTCACCGGCAATATTGTCATTGACGGCCTCGATATTTCGACCGTCCCTCTGAAACAACTTCGTGACTCGATGAGGTGTGTCCATCTTGCTGCAAAGTCAAGCATCTGAGTCGAAAATCTGTTTCAGTATTGTCACCCAGGACCCATTCCTGTGGCATGGAACCATCCGCGAGAACCTCGATGTCACGAATGCCTACACCGATGCCGAGATTTGGGAAACTCTCAAACTGGTCGAGATGTATGACGCCGTGTCTGCTCTGGTATAAAACACACTTCCTCCATCTTCCTCGTGACTGAAGCAGTCATCCAGGACGATAAATTAGACCATCTGGTTGTCGATGAAGAAAGTTTCTCAAAAGGACAACGGCAGCTCCTCTGTCTTGGGAGGGCGTTGTTAAGAAAGAAAAAAATCATCGTCCTCGACGAGTCAACTTCGAGGTGAATGGACCTCAACTTCTTCCTCTCAGTCACTGACGTAACTTTGAACACCAGCATGGATCATATCACAGACGAGAAGATACGCCATATTGTCGATACCCAGATGCAAGGCCTCACGGTCCTGGCCATTGCTCATCGTATATGTGCGTTCTTAAACTCGGAATATGCGCGCTTCTGATAACCCTATTTCTCAGCAACCATTGTCAACTCTGACAAGGTACGTACCCTCTCGGCCCTCAAGTCACGGCACTTATGCAATTCACCAGATCCTGGTGCTGGACAGCGGTTCTGTGGCTGAGTTTGACAACCCAAGGGTTTTGCTGTCCAATCCCGAGTCGCGCTTTGCTAGACTTGCGGCTACTCAGGGGATTTACCATCCCGATCTCGTGCCCAACGGCGCGGCGGTCAAAGAGCTGGGCGACGGAACGGTCATGGTGGTTACGGATGATTTGATAGATGTGTAGAAGATGATTCAGCGCTTGTATCGCCCCCTCTATCTGCTTTCATGCCCGCAAGAGCTACTTGAAATCGCCCCAGGCTGTAAATTCCTAGGAGCCAACCATTCATCAAATATAAGGGTGCTGGATGGTCGACGGTCTACAACTCCATGTCGTGTCCAATGTTTCTGATGAAGTAAATTGTGACAAGCCAGAAGCCTCTTAATGTAGCGAGGAAAGAAAGGTGCATGACATCAATCGAGGACGAGAACCTCGAATCGGGTTGCATTTCAACTGTGAGCTGGGTTGTTCTCGATTTTCATCTTGCGGATTAAACTTCAGTTCGGCATCTCGGGAAACTCACCGCCCATTAGTAACCTTTGTGGTACAGGTCCTTTCGACTTGCTGATAATTTGAGAGCTTTTTATGTACTGACCATCTCTAGCTGTTTCATTTTTTTTTAAAAACACATTGGTTCTCCACATGTGCGGATGACTTGGCTTGAGAATCCGGAAGTCATGCTATTACAGGCGTTACATCACTAGGAATCGAGCGATGGTTCGATCTCGTTGAGAGATGTAGCAACATCCTTTCGGAGTCCAAGTGTATTAAGGAACGTACTGGGAAAGAGAGAAACAATAGCGAAGAAACATAAAACATGAACCCTGCATCACACGATTTCCTCATAATTGAAGCCTGGAAATGTCAGAGAAGACTCGGTGTCTATCCGCGGACCCAGCTTCATTAGCGGGTGGACTCACTTTGTTTACGCGGACCTCAGTGTATTTCGTATTTTACGCGGAACTCAAGTGTATATTACGCGCGGCTCCAATGTATATTATGCGGGGCTCGACTGTGTTTTACGCGGATCAAACCATGATGGGGACCCTCTTTCTTATGCGAAGGTGCCGAAAAAGCTATTTACATTACGCGGAACCCACATATCTGACGCGCGGAATAAAAGTGCATCCGGACCGCCATAAGGAACAGATTGATATCAGTCGCCGTTTAAACCCAGTTGACAGTGAGTGTTTACAGGACCCCTGACAATCAACCAAGATGCCTGTCCAAAAAATCTCCGGATCCTTGACTTTTTATCCGCACCGCAAATCGGGCGATTTTTATCCGAATTCGTACCTGGCCTCGGCGAGGGCGAGATTTTAACCGAATTTTAGGACAGGCCTCCAAAAAAACCACCAAAAATCCCGAAAAAAACGTATTTTACTCTCAACGCCCGGGGGAGTCCGATTCCCCGCCGTCAGAGTCTAAATTTTGGGCCGCCGCTTTCTGCTGGCCTTTCCCGGCACCCTTCTTTCTGGCTAACTTCGTGAAAAGCACGCCATCTGATGTAGATATTCTGATGCCAGAATTTATCTGTTCGGATGAACTGCTGAGAAGACGTAGAAAGGAGGGAGATGGGATCAGCGCGAATTGCGGAACACGGAGGCGCTGTAATGCCTCAGGAATGGCGCGGAACTGACGGACGTTACTCATGTACTGGTACACTTGTGTCGGAATATTTGAAGCCGCAATACTTGAGCAATCAGAAACCCAAGCATGTCTCGCATTTTTTCCCGCCGTCTGTAACGGAGTGATCCGCCATCGGAAGGCAGATATAAATCAGGCATGTGGAAAGTTGACGTGTCTGTGAGTCTCTAACTTGGCAAAACACAGGACGAAAGCTACGGAAACACCTCCTACAGAACCATCTCAAGCACAATTTTTTATCCGAATCAGACCTAGCCTGGCCACAGGGGCGAAGGGATTTTGCCGCTGCAGTGCTTTTGCCGCATGCTGCGGCAATCTCAGCGGCAGTCTGCGGCAATCTCATTTGCGGCACGTGTTGAACTCGCGCGGAAGGCCATCTTTAATTGAACCAAGCATGGAACATGATAGGTAGGGCTCTAATACATCCAATGGTGCCAGTAAAATAACGAAAACCGGACGTTGAGACCGTCGAAATCATGAAATAATTTTCCTTGCAGCGGCAGTTTTGCAGCAGTCTGCGGCAATCAAACGCAAAGCACATGTTTGCAGCGGCAATTTTCATAATTGCAGCGGCAATTTTCACGCAGGCTGCGGCAATCTTCATGCATGCTGCGCCACTCGTGCTCGTCGTCAGCGGCAATCTCAAAGTCGTCTGCGGCAATCTTGGCGTGACACAGCGGCAATGTGACATGTCTGCGGCAATATTTCAACTGTGCCGCGGCAGTCGCGCATGCTGTCAGCGGCAGTTTGGCCACAGCAATTATGGGCTGGAAACGACGGTGAGCACCCGAAGTCAAATTACTTTTGGAGCTTCGCCATCTGAACTGGTCCGAGTCGCTAATCACCCCACCGATCAACATGGAACCTACAACACTGGTACACTGAAGAAGGTGATTTCTTCGGCACCGCCGAAGTCAAACAACTCTCCCAAGAATATTTCCACCGCTTCATGGGTCCTCTGACGACAGTTGCAGGGCTTTCTGAATGTACTGGAAATCATTTAAGCTCACGGACGGCGTTAAAAGCTTGTTTACGGCGCCGGTGAGCACCAACATGGGGATAATCAGTTCTGAGATTAATGGCGGAAGGGATTCATACAGTGAATACTTATCAGAAGCCAGTGTTTGAATTTGAGTAAACGTGCTCCTTCGCCGGTGGTGAACAAAACGGCTCGTCTGCGGCAGCACAGCCACCGTGCAGCGGCAATGTTTTGGCGTGCAGCGGCAATCTGCAACGGCTCCAGAGATATGTTCTCCGTATCTTTAGCTGCAGGAATGCTACGAGCATGAGACTTATTGTATCTGGACCACACTCTCTCAGTGACCTCAAATACATCAAAGTCTGGCCCAAACCTCCGTTTAACGAGGTGAGCGGCACTGCGTGCAACGGCAATTGCACAGCCACAACAGCGGCAATGTTCGCTGCAGCAACTCAACCAGCTTTGATTATTTTTTGGGATTATGGCGGGGAATGGCTCCCATTGAGGTCCCATACACCCTGTCTGAGCGAAAATTTGACACTCACAAGTTTACCTGAGTTAAACTGAAATTAAGGATGACCGCACCTGAGTACTCGGCCACCTACTCATCGTCGCGAAGATCAGCCTCGCGCGCCACCCAGGGATCCCATTCCGGCCACAGCGACACGGAAAGGGCGAGCAAACGCTGCGGGTGGGAAGCCAGTGAAACGAGCAAAACCGGCTGCAGAAGTTGAACGTCGGCTGCTGCGTTCAGGCAAATACGTAGCAGCAACGTAGTACAGTACGGGAATTGCAGAGTATTTAATGCGCAGTGTATTTTCTACTGAGTACCATTCAAGGTGGAGACAGAACATGATTGCCGCAGGCTGCGGCAATCGTGTGGCAATGGTTGCGGCAACGCGTGCGGCAATCCCTGTGTGACTCTGCGGCAGTGTGACGCTCTGCGGCAGTAATGCCAGATGCGGCGGCAATTTGAAATTCTGCAGCGGCAGTCTGCGGCACTTGCAATGGCAAAGCGGCACTTTACCCCTGCCCTGGCCACAGGACCCCACCCGTTATCCGAATTTTGTGACTGGCATTGCCCCAAATCCACTTTTTTATCCGAAATCGGCCTGGCATTCGACGAATTTGGGGCATTTTTTATCCGAATCCAAAATTTCGCCGGACAGGCATCTTAGGTGACTGTCGGGGGTCCTGTGATTACGACCTGGGGACAGAAAAGACGGTCTCCGTGAACGTGTGAACATCGGCGATTACACGACTCAGAGTTCGGGGTCCTAACAGCCGGCATATCGGCAAATCATTCCCCAAAACGGCATAATCCTTCTGCTCTTACCTCCTTTTTCACAGGACGCCGTTGTCGGTGGAGCATTGAAAGATATCTCTCATCCACAATGTGTGGAATTGTGGCCATGTACTCAAGGGGGTTTCGGCATTAAAATTTCGGATACAGGGGGGGGGGGGGGGGGGTGAGTCAGTCCCGAGGGCGGCCAAAAAAAACTTCTGTCATGTAGTATGAGGGATATTCAAAATACCTCCCAGAGCATAGGAAGACCTCATGGGAGGGTAGGAGTAATGTTGCCGCGACTCCAAAAGTCGAGTCACGACTCGGTAAGTCGACTCCGGGAGCCGTTCGACTCGACTCGACTCGACTCCGGCCCGGTGAGTCACTCCAAGTCGACTCGAGTCGACTCGAGTCGATGAAGTCGGACTTTTCTGAGCATTTTTTGAGATCGATGGTAAAACAAGGAGTGCATGATAGCCAAGCTGTGTACAGTTACAAATACAATCAAAAAAATCGAGCTACGCATTCGCCTCCTCTGGCATGTGGACTACGATATTCTCCATCTCGAAGCTTTCCGTGAGTGCATCCATCGCCTCCTGTCGTTCAACCTCATCGCTTGCAGCAGCCAGGTTACGAAGCCAGTCTTCTTCGTCATCGGCAACCGGGGCTGACTGCCACTCCGACATGAAATTCAACCGTGATTTCTTGAAATGGAACTTGAGCATTTGAAGTGCCTCCATTAAATGCGGACTTATCCGATTTCGCCGCTTTGTATCAGTCTCTGCAGAGGATGAAAATACTCGTTCTGAGGGCACAGATGTTGCCTGAATGGGGGCGTAATCGAGGAAGAGGCGATATATTGTAGGCCATGTACCCATTCCGTGATTCTAATTGCGTACTCAGTGACTAAAATCACCAAAATGAAACCTGAATCGCACCGTCCAATAGCCAATCATGTCGGTGGTTTTTGGTGGAGGAATCGGACTTTGAACATAGCTGTTCATCTCCTCCTGTACCGACCAAAAACCGTCCGGCTCCGTTGGCAATCCAGCAGAAAAGTCCAGCGCCTGTTGCACGTTGCGGTACTTGTGTGCCGCCTGCAAAATCATTGTAGGTGCTGCTGCTGGAGTCCGAGACCGAGATGGGGGTCGGGATCCTTGAGTGCGAGACCTGGATGAGTGGCAGGAGCCCCGAGATCCACCTGGACTACTGGATCCGGACACCGGGCTTTCCGCATCCAAATCCCGATAGGATTGGGGCTGGACAATTGTATCAGCCAAGCAGCGAAAATAAAGTGCTCCGATCCTAACCTTACGCAAGATGACTTTCTTGGCCGCCTCCTGGTCTTCGGCAGACCAGTTTTTCTTAATCCATTCCAATCGAATTGATGGATTAATAACTGTGGTTGAAGTTAGCGAGGAATCAGAGACTAATTGAATCGTATGGACTCACACATTGCGATGATATAGGCATCTGTGTTATCGAACTTGTCGTAATATTTCCTAGCGATCTCCAAACCAGGGGAAATTATATTTGCAATGTTCTGATCCTCAAGATCGGAGTCGGCGATCATGGCCTCCCAAGAAGATATGAACAACTCAAATGCAGGAATTGTTGCTGCAAGGATAGGTGTGTTCTCGGAGGACATGATTGTCTGCACGGTATGTGGTTGCTAGTTGAAGTGGGCCGATAAGTACACAGAGATAAAATAAGCAGTGACTTGACGCACCTGTAAAATCAACTCAAGAATTTCCAACCGGTTCCAGTGCCTATTTTCTAGCGGATGCTTGAACGCTTGTGCATCACGGTTCATCGCAAAAAATCGAGTCACCGGCTAGATGCATGAGATGAGTGATGAAATTGAGAAAGGTATGACACAACTCACCTCCTGTAGGTATCGAAGGCGACGTAGCATGTAGAATACGGAGTCCCAACGGGTTTTGACATCGGGCAAGACAGTGACTTCCGAAAGGGAAGTAATGACCCTTTCGGCGGTACCGGTCCTGCTGTTGACACGAACCTCCGTCCATAGCTGGCTCTCGTTCCCTGTTTTAATAAGTGTCAAGAGCTCATCACGCCTCTGCCCCGACTTCCAAACAAAGGCAACTGTTTTCCGGGCACGGCGAATAGGGCCGGCACGGCGACGTGCACGTACGGCACGTCCAGCCTCGTCCGACTCTGTTTCAGTCTCCGTCTCCGGGTGGTCGTCCTGGCTGTCCTGCTTCTCCATGGCTCGTATGACGGCCTGAGAGCACAGGTTGATGACGTGGGCAAAACAGTGGATATAGTTTGTATCAGCATCGAAGTCGATACCCCTCTCAGCGAGAAGGATAGAGAGATGTGTGAGGAAAGTCGCGTTGCTCGAGGCATTGTCCATCGTAAAGGGTCCCATCTAAAATTTGGAGGTGAGTGCAGGAGGATTATGGCAGCGGGCTGCGTTACCTTTTCCAATATATCAGCTTGATCGCAAATATGGAATACAATGCGAGCAATTCTCTCGCCACTGTGAGATCCCCGAACACGCCGAAATGCAAGGAGGGCTTGGCGCAACACAACCTGCTCTCCTTTTCGACCGAGCCAATGGGCAGTGAGGGCCAGATACGGTTGCAGTCCTTTACTACTCCACATATCGCCGGTGAATGATATCTTGCCCTGTGATTCCTGGTGTATTTAATGTGCGTTCAGAATTGTACTTTGCATTGGGCGGCACTAACCTTCAGCTCCGTCTTGAGACTGTCGTAGTACTTCAACCACGCATCCAAAATTAAAGAGCGAAGCTTGGTTCGGTGTGGGATGTCCTTGTCTTGCAAGGACTCGCGGAGCAGGAGCAATAAATCACGAAACTCGTGGTTTTCAATCAAATTAATTGACTAGCAAATGAATAAGTGATTGATCAAACGACAAAGTTCCACCAACCAAATCGTTTGAGACAATGACTTGCACCAGTTTCTCCTCAAAGGCAGCGATAGAGAAGGGTGTTCGTTGCATGTCCCTGGCGCGCTGCTCTTCCCTTTCCTTCTGCAAAGCTTCGGGAAGTTTGTTCGGCAGTTTCCGATCCGCAACGAGCTGGTGGTATTGAGGTCGGTGGTCTTTACCAAGGTGCTTCCGGCGAGTGGTAAGACTACTGCCAGAAGAATAAACTTGCCTGGAAGAGTTTAATGTGGTCCTCCCTACGACTGTGGTGACACTCACGGGCATAGGCGACACTTGTAGCCGTAACGCTCAATGTGCTGGCCGTAAAAGGCCTGGCAGTCGGCCGATACATTATTTGCTTTAAGTGTAGCGTCCTCGGCCCATACATACTTCGCTTGATCAATTTGGTATCCAGTCCAGGCATCGGACTGGTTTCCCTCTGTGTACGTAGGTCAGCTCAAAGTGAGGTAGATACTCAATATATTGTTCAAATCACCGCTTTGAGAGGAAGCCTGTGAACCAGGCGGCTGCCTGGAACGAGTAGGCCTGACCCGAGAGCGGGAGGGCTGATTGTCGGCTGCGGACTCTTCCTCTGTGTCGGTGTGCAGAGCTGTGAGAGGTTGAATTCGTGCCCGAACAACTCGTCGCGGTTGGGGCACAGGCAGCGGATCAGATTCCGAAGATGAGGGCGATGAATCATCACTGAAATTTCGGACAGGGGGGCCTGGACTCGCCATCTGAGTTTGGTGGTTCAACTGGGTTAAAAGCCGGTTTGCTGCATTGCGACCAGGGGTCTGAGGTGGGAATTGTAAGGGACTGTTAGTGGTGGATCGAACAGGCTGTACGCAAAGTCAGAGAGTGGGGAATAAAAACAGCGATGGAAATTACCGTCCTCGGAGTCTGCTGGTGTGAAGAGGAGGCAGCTGGAGCAACAGCCCGATCTACAGTGAATGTGTGAGCGTTGAGAGCTCTGGCTGAGAGAGAATATGTTACCGCGGCTTCCGGATCCGGATCCGGGTCCGACTCGAGTAGGGGGCAACACTAACTTGTGCATAAAAAGTTTGTTCAGGAGAAAGATGAACTGAGAAGTGCGTACCAGTTAATGGAGCAAAGCCACGAGCCGGTTCTAGGGCACCTGGCCCTGGCGCCAAGGGCTGGGGATCTTCTTGTGGCGGGTTGGTGTTGCGCCTGCCAGCCCGGGGGGCGCGCACACGACCTCCTGCTGCAGGAGGGGCTGGGATGTTTTCGGTAGCCAAAGCGGCAGCCTGGCGTCGAGTTGTGCGGGTCGATTCTTCAGGTGCAGGAGGTTGTGCTGGTGTAGGGACCCCACCGCGTCGAGGAGGCATTGTGAGATGACGACAATTTCAGGATGAGTTGCTGGGAGGACCCTTTTAAATGAACAAGCCGTGTTGTGAAAGTCCGAATGCTAGATAACGTGTCATCAAAAATTGTTCACGAGCCGCCCCTGAAAAGATATGAAATGTCAATGCAAGAGATATTAACTTGATATTAACTTGATATTAACTGCCTGTCGAAGGGCAATATCAACCCAATGGCCAATGGCTGTCGTAGGACAGGTCAGGGATTTAATTCGGGTCATTGAAGTTCAGAAAGAAGTTGGTTGAATGTTCAACCAGGTAACTCGTGAGTAAACACAGGTGAGCCTTTTTTGCTGCGCCTTTGCCGACATGCCGGGATCTTCTGGGAATTGGGGCCCGCTTCTAACATGTGGTTCAAGTCCCAGGTCCCAGGGTTCGATTAAAACTTGACGTATTTTATCCCACAAACATGCTTCTCAACGTCAACTATTACTCTCAAATGCTGGATCCTGACTGTCGGCTGTATCGGAGGTCTTTGCTGGCCGTGGGGTGCCGTGGAACCCTCCAGTTCTAAATCGGATCAGTAATGTTCGACCGTGTATCAGGTTTCTGGTCGAAACTTTAAAAAGATCAGGAACTCGACGGCAACAGACAATGTCTCAACACAACCCACCCTCAAACGCTGTCGCCCATTACGAACGGATCCCTCGCCCTTTGTCCAATCCATCTGTGAATGTACAGTTTGATTCATGGTCCCGAATGGAAAGCAACCGTTTCTTTTCGGTATGACCCGATTTCCCTTAGGTACTGGAACTAATCCCGCTCTATAGAGTGCACTGATCTTCCTCAAGAATCCACGGGTCTGTAGCTTCCCCTCTACCCCGATAACATTACTTATACTTTCTTCACCTACTAGTCCGCGATCTTAGTTCACACCATTATTTCCGACAACGCTGGCGATAATGCGGCTACTCAAGGACTTTTTAACAATCACACATCATATGACACCCGCTGGACCACTCGTGTTGCCTGTGCAGCGCACTTGCTCAATCTCAGGCTCCAAAGTTCACCGTGTTCGCAAATCAAGGTGCATATTCAATTTAGTACTTTTCTTCCGATCAACTCTGATTATCGCACATTAGATGTCCACTCGAGAGCTGGGAACTCCTCTTCAGGCTAGGCAAGCATTCAGACTACTCATTAGCCCACCCGACTTCCAGACTGAACTCTGTGAAGGTTGTGAATGATGCGAAGTTCAGAAGTGCCCGGAGATACATAGTTTTTTCTATCCAGTCTGTACCTTTATCGTGACCGAGGCAATACCAAGTTACAACACTATGTGCCAAGGAGCTTGAGGTGTCGTTTACTTGATCATTACTAAATGCGCCCCCATGACCCGTGCAAAAAAGCGATGGGATATCAACATTTCACCTGTTGACTTGAAAGCCGCACTCTGTCGTGTTCAAGGTGTGGCACTTCATGCGGTCAGTTTTGGTGTGCTATATACCTCCTCCATGCTCCTATCAAATGTGTCTGAGGTATGTTTCCCAGTACCGAAGCGCCCTCATAACCCTCACAAGAAAATGAAGAGACATCAAAACTTGATCCCTTGACTTCAACACCGCATTTTGTTAAATTAAGGGTGTTGCACTTCACACGGTGAGTTCTTGGGTATTCTATACCTCTTCACAAGCCTGCTCAAGTATTTTGGAGGTATGTTGTATCCGCCACTGCCGTTGCATAACCCTTCGCAAGGAAAATTGCGAAGTTGGATGGAAGATCAATGTTTGATGTGATTTTCGAGTGCTATCCGAGTCCTCTCAACTCCTCTGAGCAGTATTTGATGAAAAGTACATAATCGACTTTTGAGACCGACTCCGAGTCACTCGAAGTCGGGGCAAGTCGACTCGGTTCGACTTGCGAGTCGCACGGAGTCACGTCTGTGACTCGACTCGACTCGACTTAAGTCGACTTGCGGAGTCGACTTAAAGCCTCGGAGTCGCGAGTCGCGGCAACATTATACTTTGTAGAGGCAGGAAATTCTAGGAGGAGGGCAGAGTGCAGGCATCCTAGGTCTTATATCCACCAACTTTCAAGCCTCAACTTCAGCGCCATACAAGACCTTAGGAATGTATATAACATTTGAGGACTGAAACTCAGCTCTCTGATTCTATAGAACGGTGTTCTGAGCAAAGAGAGGTGGAAATAGGGGGGAATTTCCAAATGCGGCAATACCGGTTTTCACATCGCTGATTTCCGGCAGGGTTGCCGACCACCACCTTCGGAAGAGTCTTTGCTTCAACTTTACTTCCTCCTCCGTGTCCTCCCTGGCTACCTTCCAGAGGCCGAGGGTGTCATCACACTCTGTCATGACAATGTCACCGCAATCGTGCGCCTGCACATCAAGGACCTGGCGAGGTTGGTCTGGATCAAAGTAAAAGCAACAACCATAGATTGAAATTAGACATGAATTGGTTAATTTACAGGTTTTTTGGGAGGAAAATTTAACCCCCCATGTTTTACACATATTTTGCTTTCAGAATGTGGGGAATCCCCCTTACCTTTTTTGGCTGCAGTTGCATATCAGAATTTAAAGCGGCTTTATCTAAGCGCCTTTGGTGCCTATCGAACCCAATTGTTTTGGATCATAGAATTTACTCTCAAAATTGAACCTAAAGGTTGAGCGCCCGCCTCGAAGAGGCCCAATCCAAAGACATTCCAAAATGATCCGTTATCTGAAACGTTTGGGGCTGGAGGACGGACCGTCAGGCAGCAGTTTTGGGGATTACGCAAAAACAGCTGACGAAAATGTGATGGCTGCCTTCCATAAAAGGTAAAAATGTGATGCTCTGCAAGTGGCTGAAGTTAGGGCTCCCTAAGACCCGTACCTTACGGTAGCGGGAATTTTGACAACAAAAGTGTTGCAAAAACTAAAAAAGTGTCGGTTTATTTAAAGTGCACTTAGACCCTCATACTTAAAGAACCCAACGCGCTCCACATTAGTTTGGTTAATGCGTGCCTCGAGATGTTCTTCTAGAGGGACAAGTGTCGTATCCCGTTTATCTCTCGGAGCGTTGTAGGTGAGTTTTCGGCGCAGGATCATATCCTCCGCCACGAACAACTTTACCACCTGGCGCAAGATCCATTTATCGGTGAACGACCGTGTAGCAGTAATACCATCCTTGACGGGTCTCACTTTCAAAGATCGACACCAATATTAATTCTCCGAGCGGTGAATTAAAATGTGTAACGGCTCACAGAGGCAACGTGTTGATGTACAGGACGACATTAGAGTATGATCCAGGAATGGTGATCGGCCTTCGACTGAGTGCCTCGTTTGATCGCGGGCCGGAGGGTGAGAACATCATTTTCTTCATGCCGAGAGGCCATTTCACCTGTTTCTCCACCATTCCTCGGTCGATCCACAAGTTTTGGGGCTCGTTCTAACCGCAAAAATCTCGCGCTCATCACCTACATCAAGGGCTTCCGGAAATTCGCTTTCCCCCTTATAAAACCTCCAGGATAAACATGATGTGCCCTCAAATACCTCACCGCCGCGACCTCCATATCAAACAACCTTTTGACCCTATCGATCTAGAGCTTCACATAGTCTATTATGATGTATAAGGCTTCAGTTTCGAAATTCGACTACTATTCTATCTGTTTTATGTCTCTCTCAGCATCGACCATGTACCAAATCAGCCGATTTTCTCTAGTACCAATGTCTAAAGGCCGGGTTCTCGACAGTTCGACTCAGGAGTGGATCCCTGGGCCAAGTATGTCCATCTACTTATTATGAAGCTGTTTGAAGCTTATTTTGGGCGACTATGTCCTCTCACTGTTGCGCGGCAGTCGTTTGATCAGCGGTATGGATGCCGTTGCACGTGCTTGGCATTGTAAGCACTCAGTTCCAAGGGGTGCTTGATCTCTAGATCGTTCAATTTGATGTTGAAATAAGCGAGATCACGGATCGCCTACGGAACACCTCGGACTCACAGCCACGCCCGCTTTTGAGGGTGAGCTGTCAGTCGAATCGCTTACTACCAACTGCTCCACTCCCTCTCGCTCGCTCTCCTGGTCGAAGATCTTTATACAATCTTTCTCGTGGCTCTGATGATGAACTATTTGGCTTTAATATCGACATCCTGGCTACTAAGTGAAGACATCCACACTAGATGAAGAACCGTCCCCAGCGCGCTGCAATTCCGGTCGGCCGTCAGCCGCTACGTGTCTCCTTTCTCCTTGAGAAGCTCATTGTCGGTATTAGGTACAGCCGAGAAAGAAGTGTAGTGTGCCGAAAGAATAGCATTATTTGACAGAGGTGTATGTGCAACATATACAGCCATACTGTTTGCAAAGTGAGCTAGAGAGATACCGGAGTGCGAGTGGCTTTGGCTGGCGCAGAGGAGAGAGATGAGTGGCAGACGAGACGCGTCGAGTGGCGCGTTGATGGTTTGATGATCATTGCCTTTTTTGGGGGGGGTGGGTCGTGGGATTTTTTGGCTGATCCAGAGATCGAGCAGCTCTTGCTCAGTTCTACCATTTTTCTAGGTCCAACATACCCTTTTGGCATCTGTGACACTGTATTTTTATCCCCTGAACATCATAAAGCAGCATAATGGCATTAAATGAGCTGGCAACAATGAATTTGCATGGGTTCCCAGGTTCCCCATAATTGCCCTTTCGGGAGTTTTGCCCGAACTAAATTCACCACACCTTCAAAATGTCCCCAAATACGCCCCAAATGGGCTCAACTTGTTCCCAGGATGCGCGCCTACCATATAACACTTTCAGATGTTCAAAAGGTCTCTTGAGGGAATTGTTAACAGGTCAAAACCCTTAAGGTGCCCAGGTTCCCAGCGCGTGATAGTACCAAATGTGCACTTTAATCTCTCAGAAACCCACTATTGTAGCACAATGTACAAAAATTAAATTTCTTAAGCCATAAAAGATGTGGGGAAATTTAATTTTGATGATGTAAAATTTCGTGGCGAAATTGAATCCTATATACTGATATCACTGCCATGTATCGGTGAACGACCATGTAGCAGTAATGCCATCCTTGACGGGTCTCGCTTTCAAAGATCGACACCAATATTAATTCTCCGAGCGGTGAATTAAAATGTGTAACGGCTCACAGAGGCAACGTGTTGATGTACAGGACAACATTATGATCCAGGAATGGTGATCGGCCTTCGACTGAGTGCGCCATCTCCATGCGATCTCCCATGTGATTCAGCATCGTTACTATTGCTAACTCTTGAGGCTTGTTTTCCTCTGCTTCGCGGCATCCACCACCGGGGTTTCCAGTGAAGACTCTGCGGAACGGAATCTCTAGAACATAGGCATCCTCGGTGATCATGGCGAGACTTAGATTAAGTTAATCTCGACTCCCATGTAAACAGACGCGGTTACAATGTTCACTAGTACCTCGCGAGTTGTAAGCTCCACTCAGCTCGTTCCACTCCCGTGCCCCCAGCGCATCCTTCTACCTGCCGGGCACATACGGGTGGATGTTCGATTTAATGTGACCGTGCTCACATTTGAGCGATTGGAAATTACTACATGACGCAGAAGTAGGCAGGAGCGTTACCCACAGGAATGTAATGTTGGATTGTAACTGCTCTCGTGCCACCTCATGACGCCCGGTCCGGGAATTCAACATCGCCCGGGGCAACTGAACCAGCGCGGTAGGCTTCCGATATCTCGGATGCGTACGCATGGAGAGTTGAAGCCCGCCGCACACTCCCCTTTGAAGTATACTCGATTGGAGATGTGCCTGCCACCAGAATCATCTAAGATATAGTTAGTGGCGTTACCGGAATATTCTCCATAGCAGCGCAATGGGACCCACATCCTTCTTGATATGTGCATAGATAGGGGCTTGGATGTTCGCTCTCTCGACTGTGGGCCTGGTGAATAGTCCGGATGGTGAGGGATGACTCCAGAGATCGAACGAAGATCACAAACCAGATCAAGTCTTTGAAGTTGGCCAGCCGATTTTCGTCTCTTGGGTCGAAGGACAGTTGTGGAACTGGTAGAATCAAAAGCCCTGGATGAGGACGCTGTCTACCGAAGATCACGGCGACAGCGATATGCGGGTCTTGACTGATTATGGCCTCTGTGTGAACTGAGCACAATTTACCGCTTCTACGGCGGCGAGATGCTCACCCATCGGCAGGGGGTTGACCTGGACGAGAGTTGGAAAATTAGCACCTTGATCATGAGGCGCCGCGCCAGAGACATACATTTTCTCCTGTGGATAACATGAGCTGCTCATCTACCCGTCCATACACTCGCCATCTACTAGGATCCGATGGGTGTCGCTCCATCAAATCCCCGGTACTCAAGGCCGGTTTATCCATGTACGTTGTGTTGAACACCGGAGGGAAGCTTGTATCGGTTGACTAGAAATGAGGGGGATGCTGTTAACACGAGTATGTGATAATTCGGATGGTCTACGTGCAATCACGATAGCCTCGAACACATTCTCTAGATTGTCTTGCATCTCCATGTGCAATGAAATGTGGTTGGAGAACTTGAACCATTCCCACTCCCTGGGATCCGGCATGTCGGGCGGTAGAATCATGGTCGCAGGTCCAATTTCGGTGCTGTCCACAATGTCGTTACTGATACAGCGGGACACTCCTGGTGAGCTGACCTTGCCCACAGAATCTGAAGAACCACACCAGCATCGGCGAGCATGTCTCCCACCCCCCTATCCAGTGACGTCCCGGTGAACATCTGTAGAGTTGCGAGGTAAAGTCGAGCATGCCCGATGTAAGGATGACTAACCACTGCATCAAGACTTTTCAGGGTCGCTATATTCGCTGGATCCTGCGCCCAGGCCTGGTCATATGTATAGATATTGATGATGAATTAGACGGCAAAAAACTGCTGCGAACCCACCTCAATGAAGACAGGAACACAAAAAATTATCTCGCATCGATCTGCAACCAGGCTCGCTAAGAAATTTGCAGGCGTGGGAATAATTGGTTCGGGCTTATAGATGGCGGCGGTCACCCCGGTGAAGAGCTTCAGGGTGGAAATCATTAGGCCCCAAAATTGGTAAATACTGGGTGTGCGTGCTTACGGGCCACTATGTGCAGCATTTCAGGTCGAATATAATGCGGAATGTAGAGACCAACCGTGTATGTACCTACCCCCATCATATCTGGTAATTTTTGTCATAAATTACGCCGTGGAACTAAGATAGGCTTACGGAAGGTAGAGTTGGTGTGTGTAGCCATCCGCTTTGTCGACCAGTCCACCCTGCTCTCGCGATCTAAAGACAGATCCACTCAGTCAAATATGTATCAATCCCAATATACGATATGGGCCTACACGGAACATTCAGAGTCTTGATGAGCCCCCGTCTGGAGAAGTGGATTGCTTTGGGGGCCTTGGTGGTCCCTGGGAAGTCACATCTAAGATCAGGATCATGGCTAGTAAAGTAGCGTACCGGAGGAGTGCAATATGAGCATTGTATCTTGGTCGTTGACTTCCAAAGCAGGCAAGGCATACTCGACGTCGATGTCTGCACTGATATCGCTGAATTGGAGCATTGGGAATACACCTATGGGGATGCCCTCGGCAGAGAGTCGCTGCACCACTTCCTTTGCAAGCTCGTGTATTGGACCACCCTTGTCGACGAAGAGATACCGGACACCGGTGTCCCTGAGTAAATTTGCTGTGATCTGAGCCCCGTTGCGTGGGGACATCGGGAACACAACGTGACCAAGACTCATAATTGCAACACTCAAGTAAATGTGACTCAAGGTATCTGGCGGCACAGATGGTGACCATTCATTCATGAGAAAAGTCGGTCAATGGGACATACCAGATTGAGCGAGAACTGCAATCACAGCTCGTTTCTCCCCTGCAAGGATCGGAGTTCTGGAAAGATGCCCAGAGATAATTTGAGCGGTCTTCTGTATTCCTTTCCAGGCTTCCTGGTAGGAGATCGAGGTCGTCGTCCCTGCGGTGATGTCGGAGTATGCAAAAAGAGGATGTGTTGGGCTATTCAGGGCATGGTATTCGTAAAGCTCCGTAATAGACAGGTTGCTATCCGGAGGGGCCGGGTTGAAAGTTGAGCACTTGTGTTGGTGGGCCATTGGAGATACGTAGCCCATGGGGGAGGGGTGCTCTACTTATATCTATAGCTGCGACGGGCAACATCGCACATCATGGCAGCGGAGAAACGGGGATCACAATCCGGCGAAGTATGCGTCAATCGACGGCGGAACAACGCCAAAGAAACACCAAAGCTGTATGTGGATTTGATGGGCCCGAGCGGACTTCTCAGATTCGGGGTGGATCGATTTATCCCGATTTACAGCTATGTCGCTGGCGATGTGGAGGGTGCCGATCACACACCAGTAAGCCAGTAGCTCCATCGTCACAAGACATTCCGCGGGGGCGGTGCGTCGAGTTCGGCAACAAATCCCAAGTCACTTTATTTGGAGAGCGAACAGACACTAATTGTACACCGCGAACGCAACCACGCGATTCACAACTTCTTTCCGACGAAACACGACACCACGCCCAGTGCGCCCTCAGTTTTCAGCCCTTTCCTCACTTCTTCCACGATGACCTTTATCTCGTCTTCGTCCGACACGCGATGCTCGGGGGGCACCTCCAGAGTTCCTGTCTTGAGCATGATAGCCACAAACTGGTCCACCATGAACATTGTATTTTCGACGGAAAAGTCTTCATATGCTGCAAGGGAACCCCCGTCGAGGCCCTTGAGAACGCGGCATAGTGGCCCCACGCCTCCGGTTCCCAATTCAGTCGATTCAATTTTGAATCCGGCCTGCTCAAGCATGCGACCGAGGCGAACCGATAGGCTGAAGTGGAATTAGTCTCAGTACATATCAGTGACGGGTCCCCATACCCAACGACAAAATGGTTCCTCAAAATAAATCCCGTATACAAACAGTTGAGTTTGTTGATCCAGGCCGTTCCAGCCATACATTTGTCGAGGTCGTAGCTCCCACCTTCCTCTGGACGGGAATATTCGCCTTCCTTGAATAACACCGGATCGAGTTCGTCGACGATGACGCGACCCCCGGGAGCTGGAAAGGATTCCGGATTAGAGGTAACGCTGTGATTGCGTAGAAGGGATGCGGACTCAATAATGTGTGAACGTTGGCTAGAGCGGTACGCCACCCGTCCTCCGTCAAGCACAAGACTAAGAGGCTGATATGGACTAGATCGAATTTCCCGTGGTATTGCGGCGCGAAGGGTTTGGTGACATCCTGCACAAACGTCTGGACACCCATGTCGTCGGTGACAGAGGCAGGGGGAAATATCGCGGGGTTGATGTCGCAGGCGTAAATCGTCACATCCTGACGCCGGGACTTAATCTGTGGGGCACTCGCTACATCCAGAGCCCATACGCAGGTGCCTGCGCCGATATCGAGAATATTTCGAATTTCCGCGAGGTCGATGATGGTTGGAACGGGTGTGGTCCAGCCATAAACACTCTTTTTCATGGCATGCTGGTTGGCGAGCCTGAGGGCGGCTTTCAGTTCAAGCCGCACGTGTGAGGAGATACGTACCTGTCTTTCTCTGGGGAGGTAGCCGGGATGGCATAACGCGTATCGGTTGTGGTAGACATGGCGGTATACTCAATGGAAGAGGCGACGTTGTATTTTATGGCAACATGTGATACGCTTGTACACAAACGCCGCTGGAACTTCCGTACGCACGTAATGCGGGGTATCCCTGTGCCCCGTGCCACCGGAGACATTGAAAATGGGGTTTGATCACACGATGAGGGAATCATGATCGAGATGCGGAATTAAAGATGGAATACGTTCACGGCGGGCGTTACTGAGATTAGATCACGGAGACAAGGGGGGATCGGATATCAGAATCAACCATGATGCAAAATTAAGGCGCCAGTGGAGGTCAAAAACCGCCGCAAGTAACTTCAAGAGAGATATAATCGAGTCTGATTTTATTGGCTGAGATTTACAGAGAGCATAGGTATGCCTGGATTTCACCAACAACTGCATCACTATTTCGCAACATTCCTTCGAGCGGACACCATTATGCAGTGGAGTCGTGGACCCACATAGGCGGAAGTTCCACGATCAGCGATGCTCAGAAGTAGTGTTCCCGTAGTGAGAGGGAAGATGAACAAGCGGAAGAAGGTCTGATGAGGGCCTGTAAATAGCCCGGTTGTAGCCCGGCATCTCGCGAGAAGCGATCAGCCTCACCCGTCTGGCACCACCCAGCCCGGCCAATCACGTCACTTGCCGCTTTGATTTGCCTCACGTCTCACATCCACGGACCAGTCCCTCCGTGGGCGTCTTCTGGCCCTCATTGCCTCGTCAGCGCCTCTCTACGTTACATAGAAAGCAATTCAGATCCGAGGAGCTGGCATTGGACTGGCACGCCGGAGACGTCGGTAGTACTTGCAACATCTTGCGACCTCGAGAGCGGCTCAAGAGCGGCTACTATCTCAACCCTATCTAATCATAAAAACACCCCAATCTTGCGAATTGACCGGTATTCTGGTCGGTAGGCTCTCCAGGGCGACCAACATCATAGAAACAGATGCTCCATGCTAATATCATACCAGACCTGGCCAAGTTATTTAACCCTCCGGTTGACCCATCATCCCATTGCCCATCCATCATGGACATTGCTCAACGCTTCCCAAGTGTCGATGGTTCCCTCGGTGCCATCGAAATTGGCCTTGTACTTGGCACATTCCTGTTCGGAATCTTGACTCTGCAGACTTTCAATTATTATGGCGCGTATCCGACGGACTCCAAGTGGCTGAAGGGACTGGTATGTGATGCTATGCTGCTACCCTCGCCCGCGTAATTGATTTTATCCTGAGGTCACTCTTGTATGGTCTGTACTCCGAAATTCCGCCAGCACTCGCACCGCTTACATCCAGAGCGGTACAGGTCCCTCGAACTCTCGCACGCGATTGCTTCTTGGCACGCGGTAGGCGTTCACTCATATCCCGTTAGGCCTTCTTTCGTCAACCGCGCATCCCAGGCGTATTTGATCACCGTGACGTTCTATGGTCAACCGGAGCACATCCTCACCCCACCCCACTCGCTTGAGTTGGTTGTCGGGTTTTCTGGAGCGCTAACCATGGTTGTCCAAGTATGTTCCAACTCATCACGCCAACTCTACTACCCACGAGCCAACCTATACAGACATTCTTCGCGTTTCGTGTCCGGGTCCTCTCTAGCCGATGGCCGCTCACGATGGCGTGTTGTGCTTTGAATGTGCTGGCCTTCATATTCAGCATCATTATCGTGGTTACTCTCTGGCGTTCCGGCGGCCTTTCGGTGATAGAATCCAAGGCTCGTTGGCTGATGATCACAAACTCGACTCTAGTACCGGCAACCAATATTCTGATTACATCCTCGCTTTGCTACTACCTATGGAAAATCCAGAAGTCACAGAATCGGTTCAAGAAGTGTGTCCTCTCCATCCATGATATTGTCTATGCTGTGCTAATTGGCGAGTAGAACACGAACGATGGTTGTGACGGTCATGATTTGGACCATCGGTGGGGAATTACTGGCCCGTTCCTGGAGCGAAACTGACCTTCCGTCTATTTCGTGTTAAGAAACAACGATAATCACAAGGTGGACGTCACCTTTGAACGTTGGAGTGACATCATTGACGATTATCGCAGCGCCGCGAGCATTTTGCAACTGATTCTCGCAAGTATCCTGCCTTATCCTGTTCTCTCCTCGCTAATATCAAGTATCTTATAGTTCCTGGCCCGCAAAGACTGTGAGTTGCCGAGTGGAACGCACCCGTCTTTGTGTGGTAAATTGAGTGTTCCTCAGTCGTTTGGACGACGTTCTTCTTGCTCCATGCGAAATGTGAGACCCTCTCTAACCATAACGACATCCGTAAATTGAACATCTTTTGAACAGTGCTGTCCAACTGTATGCTTGCATCGTACGTAACTAACCGCAATAATGGCCCCAAGTCTCAATTTTTCCACACAGGCTAAACGGCCGCAAGCGATTGCGTTCGGGTACCTCTGATGTGGGTATAACCAATGGCGACACGACAGGTGGAAGGGACCGGGTAGGCTGATTTTTCCTCTGCTGGCTTGGGATCTCATGAACTTGCCCAGAGTGTCACAGTTATCCATATGGACCGGGTAACCGAGACGTACACTGAAGGAGGCCATTCCAAGGTATATTTCAGAGATGATCTGCCAATTGACCGCTAAAATCGCTAATTTAAGGCTATCGCCGCTTGAAGTGGGATCGTGAACTAGTTACTCAGTGACTGTACTATTTAGTACTAGTATTTGTTTAGGATTTTTATTTTTGTCGAATATCAAAGGACAACTACTACTTAGTGGTGTGTAAATGGTTGACCGACCTGAGAGCGGTATATTTGGGGGGAACAAAGAAACGGAACCCGGATGACCTGTCGCCAGGCGAACCGCCGGCTGAGCTCCGTGATATGTGTCCTGCGCCGGACACTGATTCTGCCCGTGTAATCTCGATTCTGACGCCAACGGTGACATATTCTCTCTGTCCTTACAACCGCTCTTCTCTTGCGCTGTCGCCTCGTGGGACCGGTTGGTGGGCGGCGACTCGTCCGTAGAGCGGCCTCCTAAAGACGCCGAGCCATGGAAGATTGCCGCCCGGCGACTACTGATGTGGCGATTAGGTCCAGCTTCTTCTCCGCAGCCCGAGATGCCGACAGTCAACTAAACGCTCAACAATAGCAAATCCCGAAAATTTTAGAGCGGATATCATGATTCATTTTATCTTTACGACGGCCGAAAGAGAGCCCATCCACGGGGACCTCGGGGGGATGTAAAAGTGAGGCAGAGCGCGGGGCTTGCCGTCCGCGACAGAAGCGACACGTCCAACAGTGTTATTTCTACATTCCCTACCCCCATGGACATCGATACATTCACTCTGCTTCCCCCGGGTGTCGAAGGGAGCGCGGCCCTCAGCATGGCCGCTAAGCGTTACAGACATTCGAGCCGGACCCCACAGGATGGAGTTACTCTCATCATGCTCCACGCCTTGGGCCAGCGTGAGCTTTCTTCGTATCGGCTATTCTCGATAGTAGCTCACAATCGGGCTAGACAAGGAGCAGTGGGAACCTGTCATTGACACGATTTATGCGTTGCATTCTGGCAGATCCAGCTCCCCGCAAATCCGGGAAGTGTCGGCGCTTGACTGGCAGAGCCACGGCGACTCTGCCGTCATCAACCGCGAGGTTTTGGAGGCGGATCAAACGTCTGCGCGTACGTTCATTCCAGGCAGAAAAGTATGTACTGAACTCAATGCTTAATAGCCTTGGATCTATGGGGTTCAGCTATCGCCGAGTTTATAAAATCTGATCTCCTCAAAGGGCACTCTCTAGTCGGCATTGGATATTCATTCGGAACCGTGGGACTGTAAGTTTAAGTTTCGTCTCACTTCGACGAGTTCGTCGGTACCACATCCAACAGAATTCTCTCCACTCATCACTTCGAGAAATCTCCCTATATCGGCATCATATTGATAGAGCCCCCGATGATGGATCGGGAGACATGGGACGCGCACCGTGAAGAAATTCAGTCGGCAATTGACATGATTACGAGCGCAGTGACGCATCGGCGCGACGGTTGGGTGAGCAAGGAAGCTGCACACAGATACTTCGTTGGACGTTCCCCTTGGAATTCATGGGATCCAAGGATAGTCCGACTATTTGTGGTGCGGATTCATTACACCATGCGGTTGTAATATTGAGTTATAAATCCTTCGCAGGAACATGCTTTAAAATATGCGGAGGATAATGAGGGGAACCTCCGTGTGGTGCGGAAATGCTCGGCAATTCATGAAGCCTCGGCATTCCAAACCAACCTTCAAGCTACCTGGGATGCGACACGACAAATCTCGAAGCTGTCCGGAGTTGTTTCTATGCATGTTGTATTCGGAGAAGCTGTGGACCTGATGTGAGTGTTTGCCTTCTCGGAGTAATTGAAATTCTGGATCCCTGGTAGGCCGCAAGTCGTTCGTGACTGTCTCATAGATTCGACGAATGGGAGGAAATTCCAGTCGATTACGAAAATACCCTATGTTGGACATATGGTATGTTGGTCCAGGATAATCGCGTCAATTACTCAGTGTGCGGAAGATTGTACAACAGTTGCCGGATGTTGTTGGCTCAATAATTTCGGGCGCTTTACATAGGACCTGGGGGCTAAGAGTGCGCAGCCGCTTGTAAGGACCGGTGGCCGCGAAAAACATTTTTGCCAATAGTCGCGAAAACATATATCGAGAAGTCTTTCCTTGAAGATCATTGAATGTTGATCAAGTCTCAACACTGCCTGAGTCCTTGGATCAAAGGCGAGGAACATACTGCGATAAACGCCGATGATAGAAATGACATCGGGTGCAGCGCGGCATGTCTTTTGCATGTCTACCTCCTGCTTGGGCATCTCAATTTGAGCGAAGTTCCGGCTTCACCGATGCTGTGCGGTGGGTGGGTCCCAAGGACCAGATCCACCCCCTTGATGGGTGGCCTCAGTTCCATTCTAACGACACAGCCAACACTGTTGGACGCGCAGACGTTTGATCCGCCTCCAAAACCTCGCGGTTGATGACGGCAGAGTCGCCGTGGCTCTGCCAGTCAAGCGCCGACACTTCCCGGATTTGCGGGGAGCTGGATCTGCCAGAATGCAACGCATAAATCGTGTCAATGACAGGTTCCCACTGCTCCTTGTCTAGCCCGATTGTGAGCTACTATCGAGAATAGCCGATACGAAGAAAGCTCACGCTGGCCCAAGGCGTGGAGCATGATGAGAGTAACTCCATCCTGTGGGGTCCGGCTCGAATGTCTGTAACGCTTAGCGGCCATGCTGAGGGCCGCGCTCCCTTCGACACCCGGGGGAAGCAGAGTGAATGTATCGATGTCCATGGGGGTAGGGAATGTAGAAATAACACTGTTGGACGTGTCGCTTCTGTCGCGGACGGCAAGCCCCGCGCTCTGCCTCACTTTTACATCCCCCCGAGGTCCCCGTGGATGGGCTCTCTTTCGGCCGTCGTAAAGATAAAATGAATCATGATATCCGCTCTAAAATTTTCGGGATTTGCTATTGTTGAGCGTTTAGTTGACTGTCGGCATCTCGGGCTGCGGAGAAGAAGCTGGACCTAATCGCCACATCAGTAGTCGCCGGGCGGCAATCTTCCATGGCTCGGCGTCTTTAGGAGGCCGCTCTACGGACGAGTCGCCGCCCACCAACCGGTCCCACGAGGCGACAGCGCAAGAGAAGAGCGGTTGTAAGGACAGAGAGAATATGTCACCGTTGGCGTCAGAATCGAGATTACACGGGCAGAATCAGTGTCCGGCGCAGGACACATATCACGGAGCTCAGCCGGCGGTTCGCCTGGCGACAGGTCATCCGGGTTCCGTTTCTTTGTTCCCCCCAAATATACCGCTCTCAGGTCGGTCAACCATTTACACACCACTAAGTAGTAGTTGTCCTTTGATATTCGACAAAAATAAAAATCCTAAACAAATACTAGTACTAAATAGTACAGTCACTGAGTAACTAGTTCACGATCCCACTTCAAGCGGCGATAGCCTTAAATTAGCGATTTTAGCGGTCAATTGGCAGATCATCTCTGAAATATACCTTGGAATGGCCTCCTTCAGTGTACGTCTCGGTTACCCGGTCCATATGGATAACTGTGACACTCTGGGCAAGTTCATGAGATCCCAAGCCAGCAGAGGAAAAATCAGCCTACCCGGTCCCTTCCACCTGTCGTGTCGCCATTGGTTATACCCACATCAGAGGTACCCGAACGCAATCGCTTGCGGCCGTTTAGCCTGTGTGGAAAAATTGAGACTTGGGGCCATTATTGCGGTTAGTTACGTACGATGCAAGCATACAGTTGGACAGCACTGTTCAAAAGATGTTCAATTTACGGATGTCGTTATGGTTAGAGAGGGTCTCACATTTCGCATGGAGCAAGAAGAACGTCGTCCAAACGACTGAGGAACACTCAATTTACCACACAAAGACGGGTGCGTTCCACTCGGCAACTCACAGTCTTTGCGGGCCAGGAACTATAAGATACTTGATATTAGCGAGGAGAGAACAGGATAAGGCAGGATACTTGCGAGAATCAGTTGCAAAATGCTCGCGGCGCTGCGATAATCGTCAATGATGTCACTCCAACGTTCAAAGGTGACGTCCACCTTGTGATTATCGTTGTTTCTTAACACGAAATAGACGGAAGGTCAGTTTCGCTCCAGGAACGGGCCAGTAATTCCCCACCGATGGTCCAAATCATGACCGTCACAACCATCGTTCGTGTTCTACTCGCCAATTAGCACAGCATAGACAATATCATGGATGGAGAGGACACACTTCTTGAACCGATTCTGTGACTTCTGGATTTTCCATAGGTAGTAGCAAAGCGAGGATGTAATCAGAATATTGGTTGCCGGTACTAGAGTCGAGTTTGTGATCATCAGCCAACGAGCCTTGGATTCTATCACCGAAAGGCCGCCGGAACGCCAGAGAGTAACCACGATAATGATGCTGAATATGAAGGCCAGCACATTCAAAGCACAACACGCCATCGTGAGCGGCCATCGGCTAGAGAGGACCCGGACACGAAACGCGAAGAATGTCTGTATAGGTTGGCTCGTGGGTAGTAGAGTTGGCGTGATGAGTTGGAACATACTTGGACAACCATGGTTAGCGCTCCAGAAAACCCGACAACCAACTCAAGCGAGTGGGGTGGGGTGAGGATGTGCTCCGGTTGACCATAGAACGTCACGGTGATCAAATACGCCTGGGATGCGCGGTTGACGAAAGAAGGCCTAACGGGATATGAGTGAACGCCTACCGCGTGCCAAGAAGCAATCGCGTGCGAGAGTTCGAGGGACCTGTACCGCTCTGGATGTAAGCGGTGCGAGTGCTGGCGGAATTTCGGAGTACAGACCATACAAGAGTGACCTCAGGATAAAATCAATTACGCGGGCGAGGGTAGCAGCATAGCATCACATACCAGTCCCTTCAGCCACTTGGAGTCCGTCGGATACGCGCCATAATAATTGAAAGTCTGCAGAGTCAAGATTCCGAACAGGAATGTGCCAAGTACAAGGCCAATTTCGATGGCACCGAGGGAACCATCGACACTTGGGAAGCGTTGAGCAATGTCCATGATGGATGGGCAATGGGATGATGGGTCAACCGGAGGGTTAAATAACTTGGCCAGGTCTGGTATGATATTAGCATGGAGCATCTGTTTCTATGATGTTGGTCGCCCTGGAGAGCCTACCGACCAGAATACCGGTCAATTCGCAAGATTGGGGTGTTTTTATGATTAGATAGGGTTGAGATAGTAGCCGCTCTTGAGCCGCTCTCGAGGTCGCAAGATGTTGCAAGTACTACCGACGTCTCCGGCGTGCCAGTCCAATGCCAGCTCCTCGGATCTGAATTGCTTTCTATGTAACGTAGAGAGGCGCTGACGAGGCAATGAGGGCCAGAAGACGCCCACGGAGGGACTGGTCCGTGGATGTGAGACGTGAGGCAAATCAAAGCGGCAAGTGACGTGATTGGCCGGGCTGGGTGGTGCCAGACGGGTGAGGCTGATCGCTTCTCGCGAGATGCCGGGCTACAACCGGGCTATTTACAGGCCCTCATCAGACCTTCTTCCGCTTGTTCATCTTCCCTCTCACTACGGGAACACTACTTCTGAGCATCGCTGATCGTGGAACTTCCGCCTATGTGGGTCCACGACTCCACTGCATAATGGTGTCCGCTCGAAGGAATGTTGCGAAATAGTGATGCAGTTGTTGGTGAAATCCAGGCATACCTATGCTCTCTGTAAATCTCAGCCAATAAAATCAGACTCGATTATATCTCTCTTGAAGTTACTTGCGGCGGTTTTTGACCTCCACTGGCGCCTTAATTTTGCATCATGGTTGATTCTGATATCCGATCCCCCCTTGTCTCCGTGATCTAATCTCAGTAACGCCCGCCGTGAACGTATTCCATCTTTAATTCCGCATCTCGATCATGATTCCCTCATCGTGTGATCAAACCCCATTTTCAATGTCTCCGGTGGCACGGGGCACAGGGATACCCCGCATTACGTGCGTACGGAAGTTCCAGCGGCGTTTGTGTACAAGCGTATCACATGTTGCCATAAAATACAACGTCGCCTCTTCCATTGAGTATACCGCCATGTCTACCACAACCGATACGCGTTATGCCATCCCGGCTACCTCCCCAGAGAAAGACAGGTACGTATCTCCTCACACGTGCGGCTTGAACTGAAAGCCGCCCTCAGGCTCGCCAACCAGCATGCCATGAAAAAGAGTGTTTATGGCTGGACCACACCCGTTCCAACCATCATCGACCTCGCGGAAATTCGAAATATTCTCGATATCGGCGCAGGCACCTGCGTATGGGCTCTGGATGTAGCGAGTGCCCCACAGATTAAGTCCCGGCGTCAGGATGTGACGATTTACGCCTGCGACATCAACCCCGCGATATTTCCCCCTGCCTCTGTCACCGACGACATGGGTGTCCAGACGTTTGTGCAGGATGTCACCAAACCCTTCGCGCCGCAATACCACGGGAAATTCGATCTAGTCCATATCAGCCTCTTAGTCTTGTGCTTGACGGAGGACGGGTGGCGTACCGCTCTAGCCAACGTTCACACATTATTGAGTCCGCATCCCTTCTACGCAATCACAGCGTTACCTCTAATCCGGAATCCTTTCCAGCTCCCGGGGGTCGCGTCATCGTCGACGAACTCGATCCGGTGTTATTCAAGGAAGGCGAATATTCCCGTCCAGAGGAAGGTGGGAGCTACGACCTCGACAAATGTATGGCTGGAACGGCCTGGATCAACAAACTCAACTGTTTGTATACGGGATTTATTTTGAGGAACCATTTTGTCGTTGGGTATGGGGACCCGTCACTGATATGTACTGAGACTAATTCCACTTCAGCCTATCGGTTCGCCTCGGTCGCATGCTTGAGCAGGCCGGATTCAAAATTGAATCGACTGAATTGGGAACCGGAGGCGTGGGGCCACTATGCCGCGTTCTCAAGGGCCTCGACGGGGGTTCCCTTGCAGCATATGAAGACTTTTCCGTCGAAAATACAATGTTCATGGTGGACCAGTTTGTGGCTATCATGCTCAAGACAGGAACTCTGGAGGTGCCCCCCGAGCATCGCGTGTCGGACGAAGACGAGATAAAGGTCATCGTGGAAGAAGTGAGGAAAGGGCTGAAAACTGAGGGCGCACTGGGCGTGGTGTCGTGTTTCGTCGGAAAGAAGTTGTGAATCGCGTGGTTGCGTTCGCGGTGTACAATTAGTGTCTGTTCGCTCTCCAAATAAAGTGACTTGGGATTTGTTGCCGAACTCGACGCACCGCCCCCGCGGAATGTCTTGTGACGATGGAGCTACTGGCTTACTGGTGTGTGATCGGCACCCTCCACATCGCCAGCGACATAGCTGTAAATCGGGATAAATCGATCCACCCCGAATCTGAGAAGTCCGCTCGGGCCCATCAAATCCACATACAGCTTTGGTGTTTCTTTGGCGTTGTTCCGCCGTCGATTGACGCATACTTCGCCGGATTGTGATCCCCGTTTCTCCGCTGCCATGATGTGCGATGTTGCCCGTCGCAGCTATAGATATAAGTAGAGCACCCCTCCCCCATGGGCTACGTATCTCCAATGGCCCACCAACACAAGTGCTCAACTTTCAACCCGGCCCCTCCGGATAGCAACCTGTCTATTACGGAGCTTTACGAATACCATGCCCTGAATAGCCCAACACATCCTCTTTTTGCATACTCCGACATCACCGCAGGGACGACGACCTCGATCTCCTACCAGGAAGCCTGGAAAGGAATACAGAAGACCGCTCAAATTATCTCTGGGCATCTTTCCAGAACTCCGATCCTTGCAGGGGAGAAACGAGCTGTGATTGCAGTTCTCGCTCAATCTGGTATGTCCCATTGACCGACTTTTCTCATGAATGAATGGTCACCATCTGTGCCGCCAGATACCTTGAGTCACATTTACTTGAGTGTTGCAATTATGAGTCTTGGTCACGTTGTGTTCCCGATGTCCCCACGCAACGGGGCTCAGATCACAGCAAATTTACTCAGGGACACCGGTGTCCGGTATCTCTTCGTCGACAAGGGTGGTCCAATACACGAGCTTGCAAAGGAAGTGGTGCAGCGACTCTCTGCCGAGGGCATCCCCATAGGTGTATTCCCAATGCTCCAATTCAGCGATATCAGTGCAGACATCGACGTCGAGTATGCCTTGCCTGCTTTGGAAGTCAACGACCAAGATACAATGCTCATATTGCACTCCTCCGGTACGCTACTTTACTAGCCATGATCCTGATCTTAGATGTGACTTCCCAGGGACCACCAAGGCCCCCAAAGCAATCCACTTCTCCAGACGGGGGCTCATCAAGACTCTGAATGTTCCGTGTAGGCCCATATCGTATATTGGGATTGATACATATTTGACTGAGTGGATCTGTCTTTAGATCGCGAGAGCAGGGTGGACTGGTCGACAAAGCGGATGGCTACACACACCAACTCTACCTTCCGTAAGCCTATCTTAGTTCCACGGCGTAATTTATGACAAAAATTACCAGATATGATGGGGGTAGGTACATACACGGTTGGTCTCTACATTCCGCATTATATTCGACCTGAAATGCTGCACATAGTGGCCCGTAAGCACGCACACCCAGTATTTACCAATTTTGGGGCCTAATGATTTCCACCCTGAAGCTCTTCACCGGGGTGACCGCCGCCATCTATAAGCCCGAACCAATTATTCCCACGCCTGCAAATTTCTTAGCGAGCCTGGTTGCAGATCGATGCGAGATAATTTTTTGTGTTCCTGTCTTCATTGAGGTGGGTTCGCAGCAGTTTTTTGCCGTCTAATTCATCATCAATATCTATACATATGACCAGGCCTGGGCGCAGGATCCAGCGAATATAGCGACCCTGAAAAGTCTTGATGCAGTGGTTAGTCATCCTTACATCGGGCATGCTCGACTTTACCTCGCAACTCTACAGATGTTCACCGGGACGTCACTGGATAGGGGGGTGGGAGACATGCTCGCCGATGCTGGTGTGGTTCTTCAGATTCTGTGGGCAAGGTCAGCTCACCAGGAGTGTCCCGCTGTATCAGTAACGACATTGTGGACAGCACCGAAATTGGACCTGCGACCATGATTCTACCGCCCGACATGCCGGATCCCAGGGAGTGGGAATGGTTCAAGTTCTCCAACCACATTTCATTGCACATGGAGATGCAAGACAATCTAGAGAATGTGTTCGAGGCTATCGTGATTGCACGTAGACCATCCGAATTATCACATACTCGTGTTAACAGCATCCCCCTCATTTCTAGTCAACCGATACAAGCTTCCCTCCGGTGTTCAACACAACGTACATGGATAAACCGGCCTTGAGTACCGGGGATTTGATGGAGCGACACCCATCGGATCCTAGTAGATGGCGAGTGTATGGACGGGTAGATGAGCAGCTCATGTTATCCACAGGAGAAAATGTATGTCTCTGGCGCGGCGCCTCATGATCAAGGTGCTAATTTTCCAACTCTCGTCCAGGTCAACCCCCTGCCGATGGGTGAGCATCTCGCCGCCGTAGAAGCGGTAAATTGTGCTCAGTTCACACAGAGGCCATAATCAGTCAAGACCCGCATATCGCTGTCGCCGTGATCTTCGGTAGACAGCGTCCTCATCCAGGGCTTTTGATTCTACCAGTTCCACAACTGTCCTTCGACCCAAGAGACGAAAATCGGCTGGCCAACTTCAAAGACTTGATCTGGTTTGTGATCTTCGTTCGATCTCTGGAGTCATCCCTCACCATCCGGACTATTCACCAGGCCCACAGTCGAGAGAGCGAACATCCAAGCCCCTATCTATGCACATATCAAGAAGGATGTGGGTCCCATTGCGCTGCTATGGAGAATATTCCGGTAACGCCACTAACTATATCTTAGATGATTCTGGTGGCAGGCACATCTCCAATCGAGTATACTTCAAAGGGGAGTGTGCGGCGGGCTTCAACTCTCCATGCGTACGCATCCGAGATATCGGAAGCCTACCGCGCTGGTTCAGTTGCCCCGGGCGATGTTGAATTCCCGGACCGGGCGTCATGAGGTGGCACGAGAGCAGTTACAATCCAACATTACATTCCTGTGGGTAACGCTCCTGCCTACTTCTGCGTCATGTAGTAATTTCCAATCGCTCAAATGTGAGCACGGTCACATTAAATCGAACATCCACCCGTATGTGCCCGGCAGGTAGAAGGATGCGCTGGGGGCACGGGAGTGGAACGAGCTGAGTGGAGCTTACAACTCGCGAGGTACTAGTGAACATTGTAACCGCGTCTGTTTACATGGGAGTCGAGATTAACTTAATCTAAGTCTCGCCATGATCACCGAGGATGCCTATGTTCTAGAGATTCCGTTCCGCAGAGTCTTCACTGGAAACCCCGGTGGTGGATGCCGCGAAGCAGAGGAAAACAAGCCTCAAGAGTTAGCAATAGTAACGATGCTGAATCACATGGGAGATCGCATGGAGATGGCGCACTCAGTCGAAGGCCGATCACCATTCCTGGATCATAATGTTGTCCTGTACATCAACACGTTGCCTCTGTGAGCCGTTACACATTTTAATTCACCGCTCGGAGAATTAATATTGGTGTCGATCTTTGAAAGCGAGACCCGTCAAGGATGGCATTACTGCTACATGGTCGTTCACCGATACATGGCAGTGATATCAGTATATAGGATTCAATTTCGCCACGAAATTTTACATCATCAAAATTAAATTTCCCCACATCTTTTATGGCTTAAGAAATTTAATTTTTGTACATTGTGCTACAATAGTGGGTTTCTGAGAGATTAAAGTGCACATTTGGTACTATCACGCGCTGGGAACCTGGGCACCTTAAGGGTTTTGACCTGTTAACAATTCCCTCAAGAGACCTTTTGAACATCTGAAAGTGTTATATGGTAGGCGCGCATCCTGGGAACAAGTTGAGCCCATTTGGGGCGTATTTGGGGACATTTTGAAGGTGTGGTGAATTTAGTTCGGGCAAAACTCCCGAAAGGGCAATTATGGGGAACCTGGGAACCCATGCAAATTCATTGTTGCCAGCTCATTTAATGCCATTATGCTGCTTTATGATGTTCAGGGGATAAAAATACAGTGTCACAGATGCCAAAAGGGTATGTTGGACCTAGAAAAATGGTAGAACTGAGCAAGAGCTGCTCGATCTCTGGATCAGCCAAAAAATCCCACGACCCACCCCCCCCAAAAAAGGCAATGATCATCAAACCATCAACGCGCCACTCGACGCGTCTCGTCTGCCACTCATCTCTCTCCTCTGCGCCAGCCAAAGCCACTCGCACTCCGGTATCTCTCTAGCTCACTTTGCAAACAGTATGGCTGTATATGTTGCACATACACCTCTGTCAAATAATGCTATTCTTTCGGCACACTACACTTCTTTCTCGGCTGTACCTAATACCGACAATGAGCTTCTCAAGGAGAAAGGAGACACGTAGCGGCTGACGGCCGACCGGAATTGCAGCGCGCTGGGGACGGTTCTTCATCTAGTGTGGATGTCTTCACTTAGTAGCCAGGATGTCGATATTAAAGCCAAATAGTTCATCATCAGAGCCACGAGAAAGATTGTATAAAGATCTTCGACCAGGAGAGCGAGCGAGAGGGAGTGGAGCAGTTGGTAGTAAGCGATTCGACTGACAGCTCACCCTCAAAAGCGGGCGTGGCTGTGAGTCCGAGGTGTTCCGTAGGCGATCCGTGATCTCGCTTATTTCAACATCAAATTGAACGATCTAGAGATCAAGCACCCCTTGGAACTGAGTGCTTACAATGCCAAGCACGTGCAACGGCATCCATACCGCTGATCAAACGACTGCCGCGCAACAGTGAGAGGACATAGTCGCCCAAAATAAGCTTCAAACAGCTTCATAATAAGTAGATGGACATACTTGGCCCAGGGATCCACTCCTGAGTCGAACTGTCGAGAACCCGGCCTTTAGACATTGGTACTAGAGAAAATCGGCTGATTTGGTACATGGTCGATGCTGAGAGAGACATAAAACAGATAGAATAGTAGTCGAATTTCGAAACTGAAGCCTTATACATCATAATAGACTATGTGAAGCTCTAGATCGATAGGGTCAAAAGGTTGTTTGATATGGAGGTCGCGGCGGTGAGGTATTTGAGGGCACATCATGTTTATCCTGGAGGTTTTATAAGGGGGAAAGCGAATTTCCGGAAGCCCTTGATGTAGGTGATGAGCGCGAGATTTTTGCGGTTAGAACGAGCCCCAAAACTTGTGGATCGACCGAGGAATGGTGGAGAAACAGGTGAAATGGCCTCTCGGCATGAAGAAAATGATGTTCTCACCCTCCGGCCCGCGATCAAACGAGGCACAGCTTTCGATCAACGCAACATTCCGCCTCAAAATTTGTCATAGATGGGCGTCAGGGGTCGTAGTCCCTCCCCCAAGTCAAAGTTGTTAACATTTGGTACTATTCATGCATATATTTGGCAAGTGCCCAGGTTCCTAGTCAGAGATAGTAGTGCATGAAAATTTAATTTTCGCTTAGGGATTAAATCTGATTAGACTGGAAATGAAAAAAAAGTGCACCCAAGCGTGGTTGCACTGAAGATACTAGGATTACACTTATCTAATTCCGCAAGCAAGAAATGTGTTGTAGCCACTAGAGCAGTAAGACCATATATGTTGCAGGCTGTGTGAGCGTATTAATCTGGGTAGGGCCAAGGAAAAGAATGAGATAGCACTCACATAAGGCAGAGGTGATTTAATCTTCCAAAAAAATCAATCTAGAGGTGGTGAATGTGAGCAGAGATTAGATCCAGAACACTCAAATAAACAACATTCAGGAAAGGCAAGGATGATTTTATCTTTGATGATTTAATCTTCGTTAAAAATTCAATCTAGAGTCCCTCAATTTTGGATTCTTTAGCCTATTTCAGCCCAAAATCTCAAACACGCCATTACTAGTGGCCTTAGGGTTCAGTTCAGCGGGTTGCAACACACATCACCTGAACACTTGGTCAAATTAGTCACTGCGTTGAGGCCCCCCGTAGACACAGGTGAGCAGCGGTTCGTCTACGTGTGTCTACACGTGTCTACATATGTCTCCCCGCGTAAACAGGGGGGTCTACACCAGATTGACACACCCTTTGCAGCGGTTTGTTTACGTTAGGTCTACGTCATGTAGACACAGCATTCCCACATTGGGCTACGTTCGGCTATTTTTGTTTACTTTCGTTACCGCTGGTAGACACATGGTAGACACCCTGGCCACAGGTACCCCGATGTAAGGACGGGCAAATAGGACTGCATTCTTTAAATAACAGGAAGATTCCTGCATTGGGTCGGAGGATGGTTCAATGTTGGTTGAACGTTCAGTTAGGCCGAGTTTTTGCCGAGTTTGGTGTGTCTGATGCCGGAAGCCCGGGCCTGCCAAACAAGCCACGCAGCCAGTGCCGAGTGTGCCGAAACGTGAGAATACAATAATAGAAGTGCGAGGAAATGTTCAATTCACCATTCACGGTCAGTGGGAACCAGAAGATGTCTAGAGCATGTGTCTAGATTTGGCCAGATGAGTCTACATGAGTCTACCTCAGGTAGACGCACTGTTGCACACGTAAACACAGGTAGACAAACATCGACGCTCTGTGTCTACTCCATGTAGCCATACCTAGACATAGATCTGTGTCTACCCGTGGGTCCACGTGGGTAGACATAGCCTGTGTCTGCGGGGGGCCTCAACGCAGTGAGTACAGTAGTGCAATTATGGATACTCTCCACAACATGAAACGAACTTGAACATAGATATTTCCCTTTGTCTTATCCAGGCTGCCTGCCATGTGGGAAATGCGACAACCCTTCTGTATCTCTTCCTTGGTGTAGTGGTTAATGCTGTCTTTAAGTCCTCTGCCTAGCCGTACTCATTATACAGCCTTGTGTTCGAACACCCTTGTCAGGACTTCTTTTGGCCGCTTTCACCAGTGAAATTAATCTTCGTATAATTAATCTTATTTTAAATTAAATCTTGTGTGTACAATTGATCTTCTTTGACTCACGTGGTCCAAACAAAATTTTAGATTAAATCTTAGACTCCTGAGAAGTTTTTTTTTCTCCACAAGGCACAGCTGCTGTCATACTATGCAAAGAGAGAAATTAAATTTCTTAAGCCATACGAAAATATAGGGAAATTTAATTTTGATGATGTACAATTTCGTGGCAAAATTTAATCACAGCTGCTGCAACCGTCGTAAATGGATCTTGCGCCGGGCGGTAAAGCCGTTCGTGGCGGAGGAGTTGTTCCTGCGCCGAAAACTCACCTGGAACGCTCCGAGAGATAAACGGGATTCGACACTTGTTCCTCTATAAGAACATCTCAAGGCACGCAGTAACCAAACTGATGTGGAGCGCGTTGGGTTCTTTAAGTATGAGGGTCTAAGTGCACTTTAAATCAACCGACACTTTTTTTAGTTTTTGCGACACTTTTGCTGTTACAGCAATTCCTGAAAATAATGGCAAACACATCAATTTTCTTTTTTTGTTCCCAAAAAGGAAACGCAGCCAGATCGCTCTCCTCCTGCGTTTTTCTCACTGTTTTGACTGCGAGCAGCATTGAGTTACCACTTCGAGCACCAGAGGTCATTCATTCGTCTTCGGTTCGCTTCCAACCTCCAACGCAGAGCCCATGGCACAATCTCTTCTCCTGCAGTCTCGTCAGCGAGGCCCGACTCCCCGCCTCGCACTTGAGCCCCATCCACTCCACACAGATTGCCCACGGAAAGATGACGCGTTAGAGCACATTTCTCAAGTCCTCGCACCTCATCACCTCTTTGCATGAGGTCAAAATCTTCGACAACCGCTGGCAGACGTACGAGCAGGCGATGACACAGACGAATGTACGAGCGCCTGCGCGGCTTATTGTTCTCATCAGCTCTTGCCATCACATCAAGATACGGGTCAGGAACATGGGGAGGAGAGGAAGCGCGGGATCACACAGGCGGCAGAAGCAGTGCGTGGCCGATTCCTTTGTTCTTCGCAAACTTACACTTGGATGCATAGTGATTATGAGCTGAACCAAGCGCCGTGGACAGTGATCCTTGACAACTTGTCAAACTGACATCCTCCCAACTTGAATGGCACAACACCGCCTCCTTGCCCGATACACATTTTCTGCTCTACGCGCACCTCCGCTCGATGCTCATTCCCACCACCACTACCGGCCTGACCACTGCAAGCAACGGAGCAGCGTATGCAGAATGCTGGATCTGCGTGTATTGCGCACTCTACATTCGGCTCACACGTCGGCCCTAACGCCGAAGTTATCGGGCTTGGACATGCTATGTACTGTTTGACCGATGCGGCCTGTGCGAGGTGCGTTGTTTCCATGCCCCAGCGACGCTAAATCTCGATTCCCGGGACAGACCCGACACCGCGAGGGCAGCAAGGATTAGCACTAGGGTAGCAAGGAACCTAATTAGCAGTCGCGGGCACGCAAACTGGAGTTGTATTATGAGAGCCAATGATTATTACTTGTTATAATACTACCTCAGAGGTATGACATGAATGGAGAAGCATTTCTCGGCCACATGGACTGGCTGCGGACAGAGCAGGAGAGCGTCTGGCTGTATTTCCTTTTTGGGAACGCAAAAAAAAAAGAATTGATGTTTGTCATTATTTTCAGGAATTGCTGTAAAATTCATGTTTGGCACACTTTCACCAGGTTTGAAGGGATCAATGTAAGTGTCGCTCAAACGCACTTTTCGCGACACTTTCTTGGGTCGAAAATAGATTCCGACACTTACGTTGACGGACATCAGATCAGCGACACTTTCATTGACATACAATCAGCGAGACTTTCATTGACATACGGTCAGCGACACTTTCACTGACATTTGATCAGCGACATTTCTTCTTCTTTATTTCTGCCTCCAATACATTTCTAGGTGGAAGAAAAAAAAAACTATGTATAGGTCTGTCTAGGAGGCTATGTAAAATTTGAGTCCGTGTAACCTCTCTGGACGATCCGGCATGGCGCTATGGCGGTCCGAGTGCACTTTTAATCATGCGCTATACATTTTCATGTTTTTCACTTTTGCGCTACTTATATCATGAAATGGACACCTTTGCGCTACTTATTGGAGTTCAAAAAGGACCAAAGTATGTAGCACGAAAAGTGTGATTCTGCGCTACATACATTCACCCGATTAGGTTTTGCGCTACTTTTATTGACCGGTTTCCGATTGCGCTACTTACAAACTTTCATCCCTCCCACGACCCATACATATACACATTTTTCAAATGCACTTTGCGCTACATATAAACTTTTTTTTTTCGGCTCCAAGGAATCTTGCGCAATATACATATATCAAAGATACACGGTAGCTAAGGCTAATGGCTATGATACAGCATCGTATCCGGAGTCCGTACGCAGCCTTGCGAGCGAGGACCGATGCACGAGGGCCACAGAAAATGTCGCTGACCGTATGTCAATGAAAGTGTCGCTGATTGTATATCAATGAAAGTATCGCTGATCTGATGTCCGTCAACGTAAGTGTCGGAACCGATTTTCGACCAAAGAAAGTGTCGCGAAAAGTGTGTTTGAGCGACACTTACATTGATCCCTTCAAACCTGGTGAAAGTGTCGCAAACATGAGTTTTGACAACAAAAGTGTTGTAAAAACCAACAAAAGTGTCGGTTTATTTAAAGTGCACTTGGACCCTCATATTTAAGTGGTCATTCGTCGAGGAGACACTTGGCCTCTACTTTTGTCATCTAATCTTCCCAGCGGATGGGTCTCTCGACAGCGGGGCCCAGCTATCAGCCCGGTTCAAAAGCCATTCAATGGCGAATGACTTCCAGGAATGGCAATTCCTGAGAAACCCTCCATCCATTTCCCCAAAATTCAGCACACCAAATTGATGTTGAGTGAGGCCTCCCTTAGGCCTGTATAAGGTCCGGGCAGAACTTTCCACAGAGCGTGAAATCGAAAGCCATTCAATGACTTGAATGGCTTTGCGCAAGCTCTCTAGTGATGTATGTTCTCAGCTTCATCGTTCTGCAGGAAAGATTCCATGTACCTACTTGGCGCGGTTAATTCTCAGCGGGGCATTCAGCGATGGTCCTTTCCGAAATTTAAAATGATTCCTTCTGGTTCATTGCTTCATCATACAACTAGACGACCAGACGGACAGCCGTAAAAATCATTTGGTGTTGGGGTGAGGAGAGCAGTGGTGCATCATGGTCAATCCCAGAGCCGTTTATCCCCAGGGCATGAGACGATGGCAATGAACGACAAGGAAGTGTCGCAAAAGCAACGATTCCAGGCCAGTCGAAGGCCGGAGCTCAACAATCATACAAGACCTTACATGAAGCTACTGCAGTGTCCAAGATACCGACATACATGCGAAGAAAATAAATAAATAAAATAACCGGGCCATTCAAACGCCCGTATCAGAGTTTTGAACGAGCCGCTTCCCCCCAACGCGAAAAGACGGCGTCCCAGTATCTCTGTGGATAGGCCCTGGAATGCAAAACATGTGGGGATCCCAAAAATCGCTCTTCCCGTAAGTTCAACCCTGTTTCTTTCGCCATTTCAATGTGCGCGCTGACATCATTAACAAGAGATAGGTTGTCTGCATCAGAGTACATGTAGAGCCGTGGGGTCGCGCCATTCATCCAAGGTAGAATCTTTGGATTATTCAAGCCCTTCCTAATGAAATCATGGACGTCGGGACGACCAGACATTATAGAGGTGGTCTTGAGTGCCACATATGCAATCGATGCGACCGCTGCACCGGCCAGTCTCTTAAAACCGGAAAGCGAAAGGGTAAGAACACGTTGCAGATCCGAGTGGCGAAAAACGCCGGGAGTGGAGTCAAGAACGAGGCACACAAGTGGCTGATCGTGTGTGTGCTTCCAGGGTCCGGATTCAAGAGCGAGAGAAAGCCAGAGCAATTTTGCCGCACCACCTGATCTGATGTTATGGAGGATGACCGAAATGAAGCGTCAACAGCACTTACCACTCGAAAAGACGTGTAGTAAAATGCGAGGCGGTGTTTCGTCGAAGAAATCTAATCGCTTGAGCGCTTCCAGGATCGGAACCTGCCGTTTGAGCTGGTGTTCTCAAAATTCAGAATCAGGACCAAAATTAAGGGGATGGTACGGCGCACGTTGATCTCCCGGCTTCCTATAATCGTTGAGACCATGTCGGATTGGACGACTACCTGCTTGGCAGCTGGATATGCGCTCGAGTATTGTGCGATGTGTTTCATGACTTGTGAGAGCGTTGCGCCCACCGTCTGCGTGGTGAGAATTTGGATGAAAATAAGGGAAAATGACTTGCTCTAGCTGAATATGATAATGAGTCTACGGGGGGGCAGTGATAAGCGGAGGCCAGTGACAGTGGCTTTTACCTACTGTGGATCATCGGGACGTCCTTCCGACTCTGTTGCTGGTAGGTAATAACATATGTTACTGACTCGCACGGGACTGGATGGAGGGTTGAGAGGTGCAGACATGGTGAAAGACTGGTGCCAAGGTGGGCTCATCGAAGGTGCGCACGTCACGGTGCAAGATCGCCGACCCGACCGGAGGCCGTCCCCTGATACCTCCAGATCAATATATATAAAAAGACAGCACCCGGGCTGTCATGGCCGTCCGCGAATAACAGCCAGGTGATACATCTTCATGTCCCTCGATCCATTTAGCGCCGATCTCTTTAGCGCGCGTCTCACGCGGCAGTGCTTCTCCCCGCCTTTTTGATTGTAGGCGACGGTTAGGATCTTTGGGGGAACAGGCCGGGTAAGAATAGTTTCAGTGATTCGACAGCAATTTCCATCCGCTATCAATGCATTTGTCTGATTCTAGTACTAGTTCCGAATGCGACGGTCCGGATCTTTTGCGCGACAGAGCTGGTACCTACACATAATTACATTTCTAGAATAGTTTGAACGATTCCACAGCAGTTTCCACCCCAATACATGCACCCGTTATCATATATCTATGTTACCATTAAATGTCTAAATTGAGATAAAATCTCCTGTGCGCGGCTGGTGCGGCTGCGGGTGGATTGACGCCTCGAGACACGACACGAAATATTCTTTAACCCCGTATATGACGCGTTTTTCTTCATTAATATTGGTCGCAAAATATCTTATGACGCATCCAGATACTCTTTTATGTCTCTTGTGTCTCCGAATGGCGTACTTAGTCTTTTTCCTACAGTCGATGTTCCAGACATTTCGTCCGTCGAAGACTCCCTCTTCTCGGCGGTCATTCTGATCACCGTAGGTGAGTGGACCCACAGGAGCCCACGTATCTGATTGGTCTCACACAACCGGAGTCTAGTACTCAAACAGGATTATTCACCGCGACGGCTGCACACATACACCGAGCTGCCCGAGTGCGTTTCCCGTCTTCCAGAAACGCACCTAACCTGATCAGTGGTTTGTTCGGGGGCCGCCGCGGGGCTGGGATTCCGGCGACAACGTAACATGTGGTGTACCCACGAAGACACCCACAGAGAAGTCTGGTCCCTTGAGCTGAGTTCGGAACAGCCCGAGTTGCCCGTCTTCTTTTTATTCGGGCTCACTAGCTCGGCGCGGGGCTGTCATTCTGGCGACAACCTACCATATGGTGTACCCACATAAACACAGAGAGACGGACGACTGGTCCAATCTGTACGACCCTGAGCTGAGGTCGGAACTGCCTGAGTGAGTGTGCCCGGTTTCCAACTTTTTTTTCGGGCTCACTAGGCCGGCGCGGGGCTGTAATTCTGGCGACAACCTACCACATGATGGACCCACATAGACACCCACAGAGACGACTGGTCCAGTCTGTATGTACGTCCCCTGAGCTGAGTTTGGAACTGCCCGAGTGCATGTTTCCCTTCTTCCAGCAACGCACCCAATTTGACCAGCAGTTCCTTCAGGATCACAATAAAAACTGTTCAGCCGAAGATGAGGGGATACTCGCGGCAGACCCGTGCCAGACACGTCGCGAAGCCACACGACTCAGGTGCGCGCATGCAGCTCTCGCGCATTAATTCGGGTGTAACGCGGTGCGGTGAACTGGGCGGGTGCGCACGCCCGGGAGGATCAGCGCCGCCCACAGCGCGGTCGGGTGCGTTGCGTGAGACGGTCTACTGTACACGGGTGGCAGTGTACGGTACATTGCGCCCCTCTGCAGTGGGCATACGTCCTCACGAAGCGGGCAGCGAAGCGGAAGGGAAGGAGGGCACGGCGTATGCGGAACGGGAACGGAGAAGGTACGAGCGGGAGGGAGCAAAGCACGCATGGGAAACTGCGCGGAGAGCGGCGGAGGTAGCACGCAGAGGAAGATCGCGGCTTGAGCTTGAATCTGCGCAGCACGCGTGCTGAGCGTTGCCAGTGCGTGAGGTGCAAGTGGACGAGACGCCGAAGCCCTACGCGTGCGCCCCGCGGAAAGGAGAGAGGGTGAGTGAGCGAGGAGACACGAGGACGCATCGTCGGGGGATGGAAACGGTACCGCGCCCCACGCCGGGGGACGGTGTACAGTCCTGACTACATGAAACCTCTCATCTCAGCACACACGCGCGGGGAAGACGCACCAGATCTTGAAGTTGGGTCCCCTGCTCTTGCTGCGGCGGCGGGTGCCTCGGTAGACAGCGTACGCGCGACGAGGTAGAAGGGCAAACGCAGGGCGCGCAGGGCAAAAGGGGCGCGCCCGCGGAGAGCGAACATCGAGAAGGAGGGAAGGAGGAAGAAAGGGCGTCACGGTAAACTACGGATGAATGGACATTCACACCCCCTCACGGTGAGCAGCAACTTGAACTTCCTACGCGCTCGGTGCGCTCTCATTTAACCAACGGAAATACTACATAAATATCGACTCGGTGGCGGATGGTTCACCTCTGCAGCGGATGCTCCCATTGCGGATTACCATGCAGAAGATGCCTGTTCGAATCAGGCCCGAATCATAACTTCTCTTCCTCATCCTTTTTTACATGGATCGTCCTCGGACCCATCTCACGCCCCAGAGATCTATTTAGCAACGACAGATGAGGGGTGGGTACAGTACAGATTCGGTAGCGGACGGTCCGCATCTGCTCAAAATTAGGTCTTTTCCAAACTGCACCGCAGAAGCCGCCTGTTCGACTCAGGCCCGGGTCGTGTCCATGATTCCCTGCGCATTTTTTCCTTCTCGATGTCCCCTAGGAATTTTCACGCATGGGGGATTTATTGGTTGACAGAGTGCAGGTGAGAGGTAAGCACGACTCGATGACGGGTGGCCCACATCTGTTCCGCCTGCGCGTGAGTTCTATCAGTGCACCGCAGAAGGCACCTGTTCGACTCTCTAAAGTTCTTCTGTTCTCTACTGGCCCCAAACTCACTTCTCCCACCCGAGACCTCTATGATTAAGCACAGATAAGAGGTGGTTACAGGCTCGGTAGCGGACGGTCCGCTTCTGCTCGCATTAGTCTGACCGAAGCAGTCGGCAGAACCCGCCTGTTCGACTCAGGCCCAAGTCAGTGAAGGCCATCCATGAATTCTTTTTCTCTGTTGTCCCCGCCTCATCCCTCACGCACAAAGGATTCATTTATTCAGGGCATATCACAGGTATGTACCCACTCGGTGGCGGATGGTCCGCATCTGCACTCTCTTAACCACATATTTACTCTGTTCTGCAGAAGGTGTCTGTTCGACTCAGGCCCGAGGCATGGAATTTGTCCCAGTCATTTTTCGTTCGCTATCATCCTCTCATTTTTCACACGAAAGGTTGATTTATTTTATCAACTGTAGATGAGAGGTGGATACGGACTCGGTAGCAGACGGCTGGTCTGTTGTCGCGTAGCGACATGATATTTTGCAGACATCGGCTGGTCGATTCAGGCCCGAGCCATTGATCTCTTCCGATCCGCTTCTTCTCTATCGTACCTTTCACGCACGACGGACCGATTAATTTATTAAGCGCAAGTGAGGTGAACACCGACTCGGTAGCGGGTGGCCCGCATCTGGGCAACATCTGTCATTGGAGACCCATCTGCAAAAGCCGCCTGTTCGACTCAGGCCCGAGTCACTGTATCGAAGGCCCAACCCTTTTTATGTCCCCCAGGGCCTACTAGATGAGCTCCCGATATCTTTACCCCACACACCTGCTGGGATTCTACCGACTTGGTAGCGGACGGTCCACATCTGCACGCTCGTCAAATATTTCATTGCAGAAGCTGCCTGGGCGACTCAGGCCCGAGTCATTATTGCTCCCTCTCCATTGTCCCATACTCCCATCTCACGCACGAGAGCCCTATTTATTTCAAATGCAAAAGGGGCTTTTACAGAACAGACTCGGTGGCGGACGGCCCGCGTCGGCACGCCACATGCTCAACTCAGGCCCGAGTCATTTAGACTCATCATTTTAAAAAATCCTCCCTGGACTATTTTTCCATAAGTACCGAGGGAATTTCCGAGCTTCAAGCCGGTCACGGCGAATCATGGGTTTTAACCGTGGCAACCCATTGCCTTGCCAGGTATGGCAGAGTTTGAAAACTACAGGTTTTTCTCTCATGACGCACGGGCTCAGCGTCCCTTTCAAGCAGAGTAAATGGACGAGAAGACCTCTGTTGCATCAAACCCAACTGTTATTTCTAGACTCGAGCAGGTCTGAGTGGGAGCTCGCTTTCGGTTCAACCAGTTCTTCTATTATTCAGGTGTTTAAATGATCAGTGTTGACCTTCTCAAGTTTTACATGGGGTGTAATCTCACTTTACAGCAGCTCTTTGCAGAACTTAGGGCGCGACCGATATTTTTCTCTTTTGGGATGTTTTCGGTATAACAGCCGCCCTGCCCCCAGTTCCTTTTGGATCCCCACGAGATATGGCGCGATCGCTTCGCGTAGCTACGCGCCCGCAGCGAACCATGTTCATACTGTACGTGCCTGTATTGAAGCAACGGTCACGGTCACGGTGAGGCCGTTGCGTTGCGAAATTTTGGGCGGATCACGGTCAGGATGAGGGCCGTTGCCTCAGAATTACCGTGACATACATGAGAAAAATCCCCCAAAAAAATCTCAGCTAGCAAATTCATTTATGGTGCGAGGGTAAGCTCCAATTAGCTGTGAAGATTCATTCAAACTTCATATAGCACGGTAATAATGGTTGAAGAGGTACCTGATGGTTGCAAAATTTTGCAACGGTCACGCTCACGGTCCCATCCGTTGCCTGAAAAAAGGCAATGGAAATGTCACGGTCCACCAGCCGTTGCTTCACTACAGGGATGTACAGTACATTTGTTTCTCACGTTATTCGGATATGAAAACTAGGAGGAAACTAGTGCATACCTGATGTTCCCTGTTGTAAGACGGCCCAGATTCAACTAGACGCGTTTGCGCGGAAATGACTATCAATTGGAGATAAGCCCGAATCCCCTTCGCCCACCACCCGGTCTCTGATATCAAAGTCCCCGGAAAATTATATGTGTCCATGGACGACGGGTCTGGGGGGGCACAGTTTTCTCGGTTCAACTTATGCCACACGCCTGAGGCAGGCAACAGCAGGAGTAAAATTTGATAACTTTGAAAAATAGCCATGTAAATGTAGTGTGATGGATTTATTGGCCGGCGTTCACCGGCACCAACGGATGTCTATTCAACCTGGGTCAGATTCATTTCTTCTGTCGTTTACCTTGGGTTGATATCCCGGCAATTCCGTTGCTCACCTCTTGAGCACGACGAGCCAAGGTCATGTGGCGACCGGCAACTCCCGCTGTCCGGCAATCACGCAGGAGTCATTCGTCGTCGTCGAAAACCACCATGTCAGTATCTCCCGACGAAGAACTCCAGGGCCCGGCGCTCACACTCCCATACGAACTGGCCTCGAAGATATTCATCGATACTCTTCCCTTACACCGCCGCGTTCGCCCAGGCCGAAAACGAGCTCCGCTCCAGCTAGCCCAGGTTTGCAGCCAGTGGCGAGCCGTCGCGCTCGGGACTCCGGAACTCTGGAGTTCCATATATCTTGAATTCCCCACCGGGGGTCCCTATGACGGACTCCCTATACTCTTTGGCCTCCCGGACGCGGAGCCCGTCGTCGACCATACCGGGGAACTCTTGGAATTGTGGCTCACGCGCGCCGCCAACCACACGGTGTCCGTCACACTTATATGCACAGATAGAAATATCTGTCTTCCAGAGAATGTGCTATCAATTCTCAGCGCGCACTCCGCACATTGGAGTCGAATCGAGCTCAATTTTATGCACCAGGATTTCACAAATTTCAACAAGATCCCGGGCCCTTTCCCCCTGCTGCGGAGTCTCGCCATCTCCTTCACAGATTACCTTCTCATCGACTATCCTATCAGGACAATCCGTCGTTCCCCTAACCTGACGGCTCTCCATTTTGGGGAGACGGGTTATCAAGGAGTTCTCCTGCCCGATCTTGCAGCGCTCCCAGCATCGCTCACCGCACTGCAAATGTGCGACGCAACACCCGGACCTCACGAGGATTTTTCCGCCTGTTTGAGAGATTCCCAGGCCTACTCCATCTCAGCAGTCTCGGCGACTATACGACTGTACCGGGACCCCCCCGAGTGGTTCCGTACCTCAAGTCGTTAATCCTGAGTGTGACCCCCCTGCTCCTCGACCACCTCGAAATCCCCACCCTTAAATATCTAGAAGTGGGCCTCGTCCATGGCGGCCAGCGAATCGCCCAACTCACCGGATTCCTTTCGCGCCCAGCATCCCATCTAACCCACCTCAGAGTCAACATGCACTTCAGCGGTCTCTATGATCTCGTACCTTGCCTATCGGCAGCCATATCCCTCGTCATGCTGGAGTTCACCTTTCCTGACGCTGCTGTGGCGGACAGCAACACGCGGTATCCGTTTCTCCCGCCCACTGGTGTGCTTCCGCACCTCCGAATGCTGAAAATCACCGATGCCTTGTATCCCGGCAGAGAGATGGCATACGTGTCGTTCCTCGCGCTGCTGCGAACGCAGCGTGCGCTGACGCACTCTGAGCTGCACATGCGCCCTCGGCATGTGGCTGCGCGCAGGCGTATTGCGCCCCACGAGCGCGACCTTCTCGAAGCGTTTGAGGCGCTAGCGGCAGAGGGGATGTCAATCTACATTACAACTCCCAACTACGCGTGGCCGGACTACATGCAACTAGAGAATCCCGATGCGATCGCGAATCCTGGTGGGTTTCGTTTCCTCCCCTTGCCGGTCGACTCGTTGCTGATCCCGTTGGTTCAGAGAATGCAATTGATGGGTACAAGCGGGAGTTTTTTCGACGTACTAGTTATCTTCGTCTGTATCGAATCGCGCGGGTTCGTCCTCGCATGACAATTGGTTCTTATTCCGGTCGGACGTGCAAAGTGAGGATGCTCTAGGTGTCACCCTTCCGACATATCCATGCGGATGTGTTCAGATATCGGTTTTTACTGCCCGCTCTCCTGACCGTCAAGGTCCCTCAACGGCTGAGATGGATAAAGCGATGTATGTATCACATACGGCTCACGGGGCTCCACGCCTACATGGGCTGGGTATATCTAAATACAGCCCCTAGTGCCTGCGGCGCAAGGATTCAACCGTCTGTTCAGACGCTAATCCAAATGCCGCGTGCACCCCCCCGCCCGGCATAGTGACCGCGCCAAACATCAGCCGCGTCTGGCCCGACACCTTTGGATCCGCCTTGAGCGTTTTTGCAATTGGGTCTAATTTCGGGTTACGGGTGGCGACCAGCAGTTCAGAGAAGTTGTTAGAGCTGGGCTCCCCGTTCGCAATGAGACAGTACATCCCGGCGACGCTAATTAGCACCAGGATGGAAAACGACAGCAAATATGTGATGGCGAGGGTGCTACGTTTGAAGAAATAGACGATGTCGCTGGAGGGACCGGATGCAGTTACGGTTGTGAAGCCCATGTTGAGGTGAATGAAGCCTGGGCATGATTTCAATGCTCCCGCTGACTACATGAATAATATGAATCGTACCAAGTGTGGCATTGGCCACAAGATCTTGCAGAGCTGTGAGGAAATCAAGTAAGTCCAAATTCCCGTTGGCACTCGAAATGCGTTACCTTGAGACATGTTAGTTGTAGAAGACGAAACGTTCAGCCCAGGGAACGGAGTGCCGAGCACTAGCGAGTCGATGGGGTCCAATAAATTGGTTTCAGCTATGAGAGTATCGGTGGCGGAAAGGATTCCGCTATTCCCATTGCGGAAGATGCTCCCGGCGAGATGGTTATTGAGAGCATCTGCCATAGCGAGGGGGTGTACCTCAGCCCCAACGCCAGGTGCGAAAGAGACACCCTGCTGGCCCACGGCGGTGGTGCTCATATCCCCCCCTGCAAAGTAGAGGCCGAATTTTGGAGATTTGTATGTGGTATTGAGCGGTTGGTGGAACGCTACCACGGAAACATGGCTCTCTTGCGTCCCATTAAAATAATGTGTGCGTACGGCATGTGTGGCGTTGTAGAAAGTGCAGCGCGACCCAGCTGCGTTTATCAGCGCCCCGGGGCTGGCGTTGGAGGCGACGAAAGGGACGTATGCGAGCGTCCAGACATATTGGTCTTTGGAAACAGCGATGTTTTCCGAAGATCCCGCGAACCGATCCTCGGCGGTAAAGTTGAGAGCGGCGCTCCCCGAGGAGCTGATCGTGGAGTCGTATCCAAATAAATACGCTGCGGGGGGATCCTGGAAAACACGCGAAACGAAGCGTGAACTGTCTGAAACAGCGTCATCTATCTGGTCTGGAGCCAGATCGGAGCACTGGATTGCAGGCGCGCTGTACGTGATGTTATATGTGCACTCTGGAGCACAGCCTTCCGGGATAGGCCACCCGACAGGATTCGGCGAAAGCAGAGCCGAAAGAGCCGCCTTGTCCCAACTAGCAGTAACGGGTCCGAAATGCAAGTTCCTAGTGGGAGAAGATTAGATCAGTCAGCACGGATGGTACACAATACTTACGCTTCTGTAAAATCCCCCAATAGTCCATCTGTTGTCAAGTTCAGGGTAGGGACAATGAGAGTCCTGTCAATCGCATCGCCTGAACGTGCCGTGAGCGAGGGTGCAAACACGGTAATGAGCGGGGCGGCCAAAATCGCGATAGTAATGGAGAGGGCAAGTGGAGCTTGAAATATGAGGTTGACTCGGGGAAGGGTCATAAGGGATGGGTTGCTGAGGAGCACATCCAGATCGGACACTATATAATATCTCGGTCAATGGACCAAAACGGATAACGTAGAAATACGCACATGGAAGCGGTTGGCGGCGCATGGCATGCCACGCCTACAGGGTGTACATTAATTAGCTTAAGGAATAAGAGATGACAGTAAATATGAGCGCACCGCTTGACATAGGCTCACGCCCGCCGAAAAACAAAACAGCATCTTGAATACTGTGGCGAGGGCGATCTCCACCTTGCCGCTTTTGCTCTGCGTCCAGGATCCCGAGACGGAGCGATTGTTGAGGTGCGAGTCGAAGAGATAATGCAGCACGCCAATTAATCCGGCGACAAGGGTAGCGCCGACGATGCACAACGGTTTCCACACCCCTATGCTTGGGCGGACCGTGGGGGGAGCCACTACAGGAACGGTGCCGTCCTTGTGCCGAATTGGTAACATTGAGAAGCTTTCGTCTGCGCTGTGTGTCGGAGACCGGTGTGTCATGGAAGAGAGAAAGGGGAACGGAAAATATGAGGATCGCAGCCTGGATTTAAGTAACGAGTCACGTATGATTCGGCGTCAAGAGACGCCATATTCATCTAGGGTTTTTAGGCGCCGACAGCACACACAAGGCGCTTCCTGTCAAAAATTCCGGCGCCAATCTTGAATCTGTCTGTGGAGTCCGTACATAGCACCGCCACGGATTGTTGGCACCGTTGGCACTCCGCCCGCCCACAACGCCTCGCACACCGGCTGGTCCGTGCACACCGCACGTGACTTCCGGCGTGGAGGTGACGCGTGCGTGAGGTGACCGTTACCCGTTACCGTGACGCACTTTTTTCTTCCTCCCGCCCGCCTCTAACGATATTCTCCCTCCTCTGCCTCCGCGCCGCCCTCGCCCTGCGCTGCCGTCGCGCATGCCCCGCTGCGTGTGCTGTCCCCCGAGGCTGCCGCCGCCGCCGAGAAGAACAAAGGGCTGACTTATCACATCTGGTAGTGTGTGGAGAGGGTTTCTGTAGCCAGAACTGTGCATCTCCGTCGCGAGCCGTGTTCTCTTCTCATTGTTTAGCATGCCGGCGCGCGGGCGTTCCGCCCACTGGCACGCCACAACTCAGTCACTGACTCACGGGTCCGCAACCGCCGCAACATGTCCGCCCGCCGTCTCGATCCCCCAACGGTGCGTGCCACCGCCTCCCCATCCACTCGCCCCCCCTCTTCTCCGCGGGACGCGCGTTGGGCTCCGGCGTCCCGTTTATTTGCACATCACGCAACGGCCGCTCAGCGTGCCACTCGCACGATCCTCCGCTCGCGCTCGACTCCTCCCGGTTGCACTTTCCCTTTTCTCGTTCCCACGGACACTGCGCTCTCTCTCTCTCCCTTCCGTGTCCGCGCACGACTCCCGGAGACGCAGTGCCCTTGCGGGGGCATGCCCAGAAGGCTGCAACGCACACACTCGAGCACAGTAGTATGTAAATAGTGTACATGCACGTCGACATATCAATGCATTCCCTCACCGTCTCACGCAAACGACCGTGCTATGGACCGACCGTATGACGGTTCGTTTGTACAAATATTACTTTTGCGCGCGCGCCAACAAATTTGCGCGCGCGCGCGCGCATAAGTCGCTACGTAAGGTACATGCATATTACTAAGCTAAACCCCGGCAAGCTAAACCCTGCTAAACCCCGGCCTGCTCCATGCGAGCGCTAGCGAAGGATCGGGAGCTGCAGTCTGCATCACCAAGCTATGTCAATGGCATCGAGATGTGGGGGATGCGGAGCTGGCAGCAACTTAGGCAACGAAGTAAAGCCGCACACCAGCGGCTGATGTGCGTCGAGAGCAATGTGGGCGGTGGGCGGTGAGGTGGGAGAGGATAAAAGATGGTGACGCAGCCATCGGCTAAGGGCCTGGCCGAAGCAAGAACAAACATTCCCACGATCGGAACAAGCGCTAAACAAGCGGTCAGTGATCCGCACCTCTTCCCATCATCCTTTTTTCTCCGATCCCTTGCGTCTCCCCCGCCTGACACCCGACCCTCCCGCCCTCGTGGCCGCTCTCAAGCTTCCAGACACATGCGGGCCTGACCTGCACCAGGGCCCCCGTTGCCTTTGTTGGATAGAGGCGATCACACTGGCAGGTAAGTGTTAACCTCGCTGGTCGAAGGATTCCTCTGTCCTTTTCATCTGAGTAGGCTAAATGCAATCTGAGTCCTTTGACTAGCCCCGGGTCTGAGAATATCTGCCTCCCGGGCCTCTGACACCTTCAGAATTCATGTAAGTGACTTCTGACAGGGCGTGAATTTCAGGAATGCTTTCTTTTGATACCCCCAAGCTCGACGTAGAGGGCTTAGTAGGCATGTATTAGACAGGTATTAGATACCACTCGTGTGTAATCTTATGATGCTTATTATCTATACATACTCCCAACAGTCGCGCGCGCGCAAATCTTTATTTGTACAAACGAACCGTCATAGACCGCGCTAGTCGTCCGAGCGCGCGCCCGCCCAGTTCATCGCCGCGCGACCCGAATCAGCGCGGCAAGATCCGGTAAGGGGAGCCCGCATGCACGCACCGGGTTCGTGCGCCTTCGCGGCGGGTCTTGCCTTGCGCGGGTCTCGAAAGGCGAAGCCTATGGTTCGGGCCTGGGTTGAACAGGCACCTCCCGCGTTGGAAGAGCCCAAAATCATACAGATGCAGACTACCCGCTACTGAGTCAGTAAACGCCAGAAATAGAGCTTTCGTGAGAACACTGGGTGCCTGGGTCCAAAGGTCCCTCCGCGGAGTATCGCACGCACACCAAGAAGATTGTGCAGATGCGGAGCATCCGCTACCGAGTCATACAAATGGGTGGTGTGTGATGGCTAAGTAGCTTTATGGAGTCTGATTTATGCGGTGAATTTTTCCCGGTGTAACCTGTGCATTTTTCCTGAGGGATCTTCCAGGGCACAAATTTACAGAAGGTGTGCATTTTTAGTGTTGGACCATAGAAAGACCTGTGTAAATTTCGGCAAAATGTGAATAATAGTGTCCCAGTATTACCCCCATACTGCCGGTCAAGGTTGCTCCGAAGCTCAAGCGCTCGAGGCCTGAAATCTCCAATTTTCCTGGGATTTGAGTCGAGCACTGCTCTGCAAACTGCCTCCGTACCGGAGCAGTCGTACACGTTCGCCTAGGAATAAAAAGTTTCGTCCGAACTTCCGGCAACTCGGCAACAATCTAAAAAAAGCTCAGCAAGCGGCGATGCAAGGGCCTGGGGTCCAGCGCCCAATTAAAGGTACATAGCCGGTCTGTCCGCTTATCGATGGTTAAACTTGAATTCAAGTTTCCTATCGGCAACTGTCGGAACGTCAAGACCCGCATTGATTTTCCACGCAGCTACACCGTCCTGGAAATCCGACGTTTGTGATTGGCTGGACCGAGGTATGTGGATGGAGATAACCCCGCGCTACGACCGTGATCTTCTTCACAGAGAGGCTGTTCTGCGTTCCCACAGGTCTCGTTGATGCTTCCTGTGAAAATATATTTTTCAAGTGAGTCTCGATGCTCGAAATCCGCATCTCACTTCACCAGGAGACATTCCAGGTCGATTAGCAGTGTTTGAGCGAGCTCACTGGACATAAAAGCTTTACTTGCCGAGCATTTCGCACTTCACAAAAATCCGAGACGGCCGACAGAACCCGGTACAAGCGAGGTCTCTCTCCCACGGACAACCTTGTTCGATTTCGTTCGAGGTCTGTCTCCTCCACGTGGTGCACACATCGGATATTATCCCCGTCCAATCGGGAGCTAACATCCGTGTGCTTCATGCTGTCTTTAGCCCCCTTCCATGATTGTCATGCGGGGTACGTGCGGGGCGCACTTTATTTACAGGGTTATAATCCACACGCAAGGTGGCAGACCCGTATTTCGGGTTGAAAAATACCAGCTATTCCTGTGGACCTCGTCTCTTAATTCCCTCGGGACCGGCAATTCTCGTTCATCCTCTGGTATTCTGCAGATGTACGCTGCCGGAAGACACCCAACTACTGGAACGGAGTCCTCGTCTCTCGGTCTCGAGCCCGCCACGATGACTCGGCTCTTGCAGAACGAATGAGCGGTTTCAGTCCTCTTAGAATGTATAAATTGGATGGCGAAACTGCATAGAAACTCAGGCCAGGACATCTCTCCCCTCCAAACGCGCCATGCAGTTCACTTTCACCGCCGCATTCCTTGCTCTTGTCGTCGCCGCCGTCGCCGTCCCCACCAAACGGGCGGCGTGCAGCAAGGGCAGAACTGCCACTCATGCCGCGTGTTGTGTCTGGTTCGATGTTCTCGATGATATCCAAGAGAACCTGTATGTGCTATTATACCATTTGCGAAGTCGCCTGATGCGCCATGTGCAGTTTCGACGGTGCCGAGTGTGGTATGCACGTCTCGCCTCAATCAGATATACAAACTAACCTGGTTTTGCTGTTCCACAAGGCGAGGAAACACACGAGGTCTGTGCTATTCCTGCTACCCAGCAACAATTTTACTCACTGGTCATTCCCCAGTCTCTCCGAGTAGGTCCCTTCAGCGTGCAGTGATGCAGCTGTTGATTCACATGTAGCTCACATTCCACGATGCCATCGGCTTCTCCCCAGCCCTCTTCAAGGCTGGCAAATTCGGGCACGTTGCTTCTCTCCTGCACATCTGTCCTTTTGGCTAATTGTTTCGGTAATAGAGGTCTTGGAGCCGGTCAGACCCCCCGCTACGAGATGTTATCAACGCTGATGTTGCTTGCAGATGGTTCGATTATGGCCCATAGTGAAATCGAGACCGTCTTCTGTGCGTCCATGTTTCGCGATTCTTAACGACCATTTATTGACCCCACGGACAGCCGCCAACAACGGCATCGGTAAGTAATCAGACCTATCAGGCAACTTCCTTCTCAACCTCTCACAGACGACATCGTCGACGTCCAGCGTCCCTTCGCGATTGCCCACAAGGTTTCCTTCGGCGATTTGTGAGCCTCTCCCCCAACCCTCACATGCCTCCACTCAACATCTCGTCCCTTAGCATCCAATTTGCGGGTGCCGTCGGCGTGAGCAACTGCCCCGGTGCCCCACGCCTGGAGTTCATGGCCGGCCGCCTGAACTTCTCCCTGCCGTCGCCCGACGGCCTGGTTCCCGACCCATTCGACTCCGTCGATAAGATTATTGGGCGCATGGGCGACGCCGGGTTCTCGCCGAACGAGATCGTCGACCTGCTCGCGAGCCACACTATCGCGGCCCAGGACAAAGTTGACCCGACCATCCCCGTACGCGCATACCATTCTTCTGTAATCGTTCCCTTAGCCACGACTCTCACAGGGAACTCCGTTCGATTCTACGCCGGGTATCTTCGACGCGCAATTCAACGTCGAGGTGCGCCCGTCAGATATATAGCAAAGTAGTTGACATTTAAGCGCTCATCCAGACCCTCCTCGTCGGCACCGCCTTCCCCGGGAACGGCAGCAACCAGGGCGAGTTGGTGTCTCCCCTCGCCGGAGAGTTCCGTCTTCAGTCGGATGCCGCCTTCGCCCGCGACCCCCGGTATGCACCCTGTGTCCTCCTTCACTCTCATTATTAATTTCAAACATCTCAGCACGGCCTGCGAGTGGCAGTCATTCATTGGTGCGCGCGGTTTGTTGTTCGCTACTGTCACCCAATCTGAATACTCTTCGTACTCTCCTCAGCCAACCACAACACGATGCAGACCAAATTCAAGGCAGCAATGTCCAAGCTGGCGACGCTCGGGCAGGTCCGCAGCCTCCTCACCGACTGCTCGGGTGCGTCACCTCCGTCGAAACACTTTGAATTGAGCTGACGTAATGCGGTCCGACAGAGGTCATCCCCGTCCCCGCAACGATCACCACCAAGCCCTTCCTCCCTGCCGGAAAGACCATGAAGGACATCCAAGTCGCCGTATGTCCCCACCTCCACCTTGTTAAATCCCCTGGTTTTCTAACACGATACTAGTGCCACGCGAGCCCCTTCCCCGTCCTCACCGCGCAGCCCGGTATGTCTCTCCGTCTCTCCTTCCCCATTTAATGGCCCTAATTCCTTCCTCCCAGGCCCCGCTACCAGCGTTGCTCCCGTGTATGCCTCCCCGTCCCGTGCCAGTATCCCTCCCTCTAACCCTTCATTCGCAGCCCCCCGTCTTAAATGCGGATTAGATGATTCTGAATCCGATTATGTGTCCTCTCCTCGTGACTGCTTATGGGTGTCTGCTTCCACTAGGCTGGCTTTAATCGATGTACTCCGATCTTCTACACGCATACACTGTTATAGTTTAGAAAATCGTTTTTTTCACCAAACTTCTGCGAGGAGTGGGCGTTCCCTGAATGTTGAGTCGGCTTTAATCCTCCTCTCGCGTTGGATCCCCGCCATTTTATTTGAAAGCGGACATCTTCGTTGCTGGCGTTTTGGTTTCGGCATCGGGAGAGACGGGTCACGGAGCTCGAAACGAACTGTCCGTGGTCACAATCAAAGTTGAATTTAAATCTCTAGTCCGGCTGGCTGCTTCCTCACTGGGAAAAACAAGTTAGCCACATGCATTTTACCTTGTTCCTTCTTGTAGATTGAGCCGTCGATGCATTGGTACAGAAATGCAACTGAATTTCTGAGGGGTTGAAACTTGATCGGTCATCACGTGTGGGGTCGCGTGCAAATCCGGCGTGTCTATAGATACAAACATGGACGACCGCCCGAGTGAAAATATCAAAATTCACTGTGGATGTGACCCGGCATTTATGAACATGCCGCACATGAAAAATAATCTCTGTAGCCCGCTTCGCGGCAGGGCCCGCTATTAATTTCCCCTTCATTTCTCGAATCAATTGCCAGATTTGCCCCACAGGCCAAACCCAAGACTGAGCCTGCCTTTCATGTTTACTCCTGCCCCTTCACCCTCTCCGCGTCCGCGCAAGTCCAATCAAGCTGCGCCATCTCGCAGCAGCCGTGGATTCCTACGCCACTTCATTTATCATCACATCGCCTCGCTCCCGAGACTATTAATGCGCGCAACAGGTGTCCTTATTTTCAGCGACACATGTCGCTGCCCACGGTTTTCTCACTATCACTGTGGGCTCGCTGCTCCCGCAAGTTCTAAGACGCCGCTACCGCACGAGGCCCGGTGTTTACTCAACCGACTCTGCAGCGGTGGAGATTTGTCGACACAGAAGGAATATCCCACAAGGCTCGTGACCTTTTCTGCGCTCTTCGCTTTTCTCTGAGAGATTTGAACTCTGCCTATTCGACCTAGGACTGGGTCTTCCGCGGCTGTAACGGCGGATCCCTTTCTCTCCTGTTGGATCGCCGCCCTCTCACCCCCCCACGCTCGCGATGGATCGACGGGCGCTGCCATGTCACACACATGCTGCGGCCTTGAAGGCAGGTTTCAGATCCTACATTGTTTTAGCTACCAACTTTTGTAGTCGTTGCAATATTACGATCGACCGCGCCCTCATTCATTCATTGTAAGGACAGTATCAATCTTCCTGGGAATTCCTCCTCATTCCCGGGGAGAAGAGTGGTGAAGAATGCGACTCTGCTTAAGCCTCACCTCATATCCTTAAGAACTCCTTTTCTTCGGACTTGGTTACGGTGGGATGACCGCACCTTATTTCTTCCCGGTAAACGCTGAAGACTTCCGGGGACAAGAGACTTGGTCTTTATCTCCACGATGCATGCGCATCACGGTGGCTCCAAATCCATTCCTCCCGGGAATTCGTACTGATCTCTAGGGAGATGAACGCCAAATCACGCGAGGCTGTTGACACACCGAGTGTGATAACAGCATATTCTAGGTCTTTCGAGTCCCTTTCGTTTGGCCTGGGAATACCAATTTATATCGTCCCTTCCCACTATTCAATATTTTGAGCTATTCTTCATGGTGAGCACACCCTCGCGCTCGGGGCTTCTTAAATAGCACCCTGACGCGATGCGTAGCGCGAACACGTGATCGTGGCGTCGCCTCTTCCCGCCTTACAAACCACCTTACAAACGAGTTCGCTCAAACATCATTCTGCTTTAATATGGGGACAAACAAGACGGCGTGGGACCCACCTAAACCGCGGAAGCCCGCTTTCTTTGAATTATTTCGCCTGCCGCTTTGTCATTCTCTGTCGTAGCGGATCACCGCGTGGATTACCAAGTCGGAGGCGACCACGACTTATAAGAAAGGGGGTTTCTGTAATTTGGGCAACAACATGTCCTCCTACAAGTCATTCGCAATTATCGGCGCCGGCGCTCTTGGGTCCACGATCGTCGCTGCCTTGGCTGCCCAGAACCTTCCCGTCGTCGTCCTCGCTCGTCCGGGATCCAAGAGCACAGACAAGCTCCCTGCCGGCGCCAAGTTCGCCACCGTCGATACCAGCGACGCCGCTGCTGTCGCTGCCGTTTTCAAGGAGCACACCGTCGATGTAGTGCTTTCGACCGTCACCGGGCACGCCATCGGCGCACAGAAGTCCCTCATCGAGGCCGCCAGGGCCGCGAACATCAAGCTGTTTGTTCCGTCCGAGTATGGAGTGCCAACGGAAGGCCTGAACGAGGGTATCTGGGCAGAGAAGAACCAGATTGCGGAGCAGCTGAAGCACGCCGGTATCCCGTCTCTCAGAATCTATGTCCGTAAAATTTCCCTTTGCATATATCACAGATGCTAAACCAACGCTATAGAACGGTCTTTTCACCGAATACATCCCGTGGCTATTCTTGAACGCGGAGACCAAGAAGATCCATATTGTGGGCAAAGGCGAGGCCCCGCTCTCCGCGACGGCGCTCCCTGATGTTGCGGGTTCGTCGCACCATTTCAAAACGTAACCATCTATGCAACTAATCTGTGATTCCACAAGGATTCGTCGTCCACGTTTTGACCACACTCCCGTCCGCCGAGCTGGAGAACAAGATATTCCGCATCGAGGGCGAGCGCACCAAAGCCAACGACCTCGGTGCACTGTTCAAGACCGCAGTGGAGTATGTCACCGAAATTCCCGGGGAGATGGGAGACATCAAGACCATCGTGGCGACCGAGCTTGATTCTGGCCTTGGTAGCACCGGGTGGAGTGTCGTGACCAAGAGCGAGGGAACTGGTGATGCCGCCGCGAGCAGCGCTAACAAGCTTTGGCCCGGGCATCACTGGAAGACGATCAAAGAGGTTCACGGATTGTGATATTACTTACAAGCTGTCGTAGCGAGCGACGCCGCTGTCGTTATTTAAATCGCCTTCCTAGGAAACAAAACTGAGAAACGCAAATAAGACGCAAAGAGCACTAGCCTTGCGCTGCTGTCCCCTCCCTATCATCTCGGGGTTCTTCGTGACCTTCCCGACAAGCTTCTCGGCGCCACCTGCGACGGGGAAGAATGAGAGTAAGGATCCACGACTGAAAACGAAGGGAAAGTACCTTTAATTTTATCGCCCACGCTTGGTTTGCCGCCGGAGTTATTGGATGTATCACCATACTCGTTCGAAGAGGATCCAGTGCTGTATTGATTCCCCGAGCCATATTCGTTCGAAGAAGAGGTTGTGTTGCCAGCCCCGTAGCCGTCCGTGCCTGCCCCTACTCCTGCGGCACCACTACCAGTATCAAACCCTCCGCCACTGTTTCCCGGACCGCTATTTTGGACCATTCCGGACGTCCCGAAATTTCCGCCAGTCCTGCCCAGGGCGGCACCTGCGCCTGCGCCGCTTCCGGTATCAAAACCTCCACCAGTATTTCCGGCACCGCTGTTTTGGTCCATTCCGGAAGTCCCGAAGTTGCCTCCAGTGTTGCCGGACGTCCCGTAGCCCTCTGCGCCGCTTCCTGCATCGAAGCCTCCGCCGGTGTTTCCTGGACCACTGTTATAATCCATGCCTCCGGTGCGGCCGGATGTTCCGAAGCTGTCCAGGTCTTGGTTGCTCGCGCCTGGGGTCGTTACCGTGTTGAACAAAGGGAGGGATGATGTTACACCGACTACTTACCAGAGTCGATGTGAGTTGAGTGTTGAAGCCCTGGGCTGGCGCCGCCATCGAATTGGTCTGGGAATTGTATGTTAAACGGTGAATATGAAGAAAAGATTAGAAACTCACCAGCACGGTTGTTTGCTCCGTAGCCTGCTCCTGTCTGTGTGTTACCGTAACCGCCACCCGAGGTCATAGTGTTGTCGCGATCGACCTACTAGGTTGCCGCGCCGTTCTGTACCACAGAACAGGTGGCTATGCCAGAACACAGCCATCCGTTTTGTGGGACAAAACAGAGCGGCAACCTAGGACATCTAGATCGGGGATACCCACGCCCGTCCAAATTAGAACGCTGAGGCTGAGCGCGCCGTTCAGTGCGAGAAAGGCAATCAGCGGAGGGGACAAATCTAATGAGTCGCGGTTGTTTGTACTGAGATTTTTGCTGGAGCTGGAAAATGTCGGCCGGAATATCGGCGTCATGAGTAACGGAGAGAGGAGGAAACGCACAGGAGAGGTCTCGGCACGAAGATGGTTGGGCAGAGACTAAATATACCCGGGAAAGACTGGCAGTCGTTTGAGTCGCCGCCCCAGTTTGGGATCCCGGAGGAGCAGATGAGGGATGCGAACCCTAGTCCCTGTTTCGTGGTTCAATGTATGTTAAATTAACCTTAACAAGGAACCGGTTTACGCAAGTGTGTAAGCCTAGAAAAAGAAGGGATATGGAGGAAGTTCAGCACCAATCGTTCAGAGAAATCGACCCGAGACCTCAGTCCGTCGAGTGCGGAACAATCGCCTGCGCCTATGAATGAAGTGAAGCAATTTCGTAACAAAGTTGAAGGGCGATGGGCACCGGAATTCAAGAATCGCACGCAACGGTGCGAGGTTTCAGGTCGACGAGGAATGCGAGTGTCAAGGGCAGGACGGGAACTAAGAACGGGGGCTCTGGGGCACGATTAAATAGGAGAAGATACAAGATTTGCGCCTTACAGACGCGAGAGATAGCAAACTAGGTACTATTACTCACGCTTCCGCAGTTTCCTGTTGCAACGAGTCAGGGAGCGAGAACGCCGGGACCCAGGCGCGAGGAAACTGCGTCCGTACTCGGAAGATTATCCCTCAATCCATCCGGGACGAGTCAAGGGTCATGGCTGCCATGGGAAGGCGGAGAGCGAATCCTCGAGCAGGCTGAAGACACTTGTGATTAGTAGAGGCCCGCGCCCGCGGAATGAGACCGCACACCTCAGCTCAGCCTCTGAACGAGTTGCGAAGAGTTAAAATAGACGCTGCGTGGCAACATTGGTGAAAAAAAGAAATGCATCAAGTCCGAAGGCAATTAATCTGACCAGACTTGCGGTAAACTGCCCCGATGGTGAAGGCTCCGACGAGAAGATAGAATGACCCCGCACAGGATAGATCCAAGACGCGCTTGGAATCCGTCCGGGCAAGGCAGCAGTAGGAGGGCTCCTTGGCTGCCATGACGGAGGCGCGCCGTTCGGAAAGCTTCGGCACGAGTCATCGTGGAGGGAGCACCCGTACCATCGCGATAGCGCTATATCAGGACAAAAAAAGGTGAAGCCTCACCTGCATACACGGAGTACGTCGTCCGCAGAGACAGACAGCGCGCGTGGCGAGGGTGAGGGGCCGCAGGAGTGGGTGTGACGCAGTCCTAGCACATCCAGGGATGTACCAATGGATTCCGACTTCGCCGTTGGCAAAGGTATATCTATGGGAGGGTTGAGATGGAAGAAAGTCAGATGTAAGGAGCGGCGTACCTCGTTAAGCGTCGGGCGGGATGTCACAACCTCGAAGCTTCAGCACATCGTCATTAAAAGTCGCCGGAGCGGAGGTGCGCGAGCGCCAGCAGAGATGGACAAGCACGTGCCTAGAAGGAAGACGGAGACGTATTAATTTCAATGTGGACGCGAGGAGCGTTTGATTGCGTACCTTGCAACCCATCCCGGGAGCCGTGGCATGGGAACCGTCGCAAGATCTCAGTTGGCCGTGTCGAAAAGCGCATAATCTTCAGGCGCTGGTCGTCGCTGTCGGCGCCGCGAGAGAAGGGCTGCTTGCAGAGGATCTGCGCGAGGAGGGGGAGGGAAAATTCACGATGGCGGTGACCAGGCGTGCTCTACAGGTCGAGACGGTAGTCGTGGCGCGGTTAGCGCACGAGCTGGAGCATATCGGAGGCATTAGTGGCGCGACCCGACGCGGAGGGGGTCCACGACGTCGGGGCGGGAGCGGCCGCAACCGAGTCGACGGGTTGGTTACCAGGAGTCTCACCAGGGCGTTCACGGGCAGAAACGAGAAGAAATCGGGCTGCGCAAGCCGGGTAAGTGAAGATATAGAGATAAATTCAGGCAACGCACCTGGGCGCCCCCAGCCTGTCGAAAATACTCCTATAATACCCCAATATTCAGCCCCATGCGGTCCGGCCCATGAGATAGGCAGCTGGTCGTATCCTATCCGTCGGGGAGGGTGCACTGGCCCGGGGCTAATTTTGCCAAGTATTGCGTGCGAATGGGGACAATTTTTGTGGTCAAATGTGTTTGAAAGGTTGTTCGCAGGGCGGCTGTAGGCGTTTGGAGAATGCGCATAACGTTGGGGGAACAGGAGCTGCCGCGAGGGGAGACAAACGAAAGATGTGAGCGCAAACGTCAAGGAGTAGGTGATAGACGGAGATAGTACCTCTGGAAGGAAGGGAGAGACACCAGTTGATATTTCAGGTAGCTTAAAGTGACTGCGTCCAGAATTGCGACCAGGGCGCCCAAAAAACCACGGGGGTATCCAAGAAATCACTGAAAATCTGGGGTCCCCAGGTCGTTAAGCCGCACCAGGAGGGTTGCCGAGGTGAGGGGTTTCCTTCAAGAGCATTTTGAGCACGTATGCCGGCCGCCATGGTCGTATCGGTGTGGTTAGGGTGCGGCGGTATGTGGTTGTGGGTGGAAGAGGCAGAGCATTGCCACTGATGTGATATTTGATCGGACTGATGTTAACAACTTGAGCCCCTAGCACTTAGTAGCAGCCCCTAGCCCACGGGTACGGCAAAAAATCCTCCCGTGAATGGCGGAGAGAATTCAGGGGTAGTCTCCGCGAACATTGAGTGCAACGACGGGCATTTGAAGCATGCCCGACTTGCTTTGTCATCACCAGATTGATGCACCGCCACCGGAAGACACGCACCGGCTTTCCTTCCTCCTCGTGTGTTCTGGGCCCTTCGTCTTGGCTTCGTCCCGTCTATCCCCACCTCTGCATTGTTCTCAATAATAGAGAGCTTGCGCAAAAGCCGCACCAGCCACATGCGGCTTTTCGGCATTGCGCAAAATTATCGGGTTTTTCCTGGGTTTGCTGCATTATTTCGTGAGTTCATTACACTCTCAGGTCTCTGTGACACTGTATTGCATTCATCCAAATTACTATCTGGTTGATGCGCGAGCTGGGGAAGCAGTTTGTCCAGCCATCACTCTGGCTCCACTCAGATTTCGCACACTTTTCGCGTCCTGCACAGAGCAGTTGCAGCAGTAATGCAATTTTTTCACTCAACAGGACTTGCCTCTCAACCCAACTACCTCTCCACTGACTGGGTTTCTCAGTAACCTCAGGTCTGATTTCCGCATGCGGCTTCGCGCAATGCCAAAAAGCCGCATGCGGCTTGTGCGGCTTTTGCGCAAGCTCTCTAATATATCAAGAGCTCCTGGGCTTCAAATATTCTGGAATGCACAGGGGCGACAGCGTAAGTGATTCAGCAAGCATTAAGGTTGTTCACGGTTCCATTTTTCCTCCCATTTTTTGTTCCATTTTTCATTCCATTTTTTGCTCCGTTTTCCAAATAAATATATCCGCATCAAACAGGGTGAGAGACAGGCTTTTGTTATGCCACGCATGCACGTATGAGGCCCCCTGAGATGTTCCATAGGGATCTGAACTACACAGGGATGCAAACCTAAGTAAAACAAAAAAAGGAGTGCAAAAAGGGAGAGAAAAATGGAGCTTTTGTCGGGGGGTTTCACAGTTCACTTTTTCTGGCCATTTTTCTTTTCCCTCTTTTCTGCCGTTTCATGGATTCTGCACCTAGACACTTCGGTCTTCCATTTTCAACCCTTTTTACCTCACTGAATTGAAAAGGGAAAAAATCCCGAGCAAAAACCAAGTAAAACCAAAGATCCAGCAAAAAAATGGGGGGAAAAATGGGAGAAAAAAGTGAACTGTGAACGACCCTACTGACCAACGTTAGGTGCGGTGCGAATTTGACGCGCAGGAACCCGATCTACCGTGCCCTCTCCTTCGTGCGATAGGGGAAATGCTAATACGGAGGTGCAGGGCTCACGTACGGGCAGTTGAATAACGACTTGACGTCGCAAGCGGCGACGATGTTCACGGGTAATGTTCCGGTGCGAGCGGGCCCTTGAAGCCGTTCCAGCAGCGGCGCTGATTGGCTCGCAGAACGACGTGCTCTCCAATCTGGACCCGATCTTGTGGTGCGTACATTCCTTCGGACTGCCCCGGCTTTCGTTTATGTACCCCTCCCGCCCAGATCTACCCCGCCCCCCGCCGCTCCGGCATCCGATTCACCCAGTTAAAAAAGATAACCGCCGGTTTTATCACGGGTGGGTGCCGAACCTCGTGGTCGAACCAATACTGAGTTGTACTCCTCAGGCTCCGCCGCCATGATCTGGGCCGCCGTCGTGCGGCAGTACATCTATAAAGTGCGCTCCGTTCCTGCCATCGGCCACTCAACTAACCTCCGCGGCAGACTAATCCTGCGGCGAACATGCCCCCACCTGCTTCGACGATAACGGGGTGCAGATCCCGTGACCTCTAAACGTGTGGAGTCAGACCAGCGCGTACGTCCCCCTCCCCATCCTTCCGGATTACATCTATAATAAATAACGCTCCCAAAAAAGATACGTCCTTATCGCGTTCTCCGAGATCCTCACGTCGATCACCGGGCTCGAGTAGGTTATCCGGACGTGAACTTCTCGCAGGTCACCGAGGCGACGGGCCAGAACCGCGAGCTCGTTAATGAGCATGTTGAGTACGTCCCTTTGTCCGTTCTACCTACATCATACTCGCTAACGCGTCGCAGCGTCCAAGCGGATCGCTACAAGCTCATCCACGAGATGTGCGCGGCCAGCACAATTTTGCTCAAGAACATTAAAGGCGCGCCGCCGCTCAAGGCCAATAATCTCAAGTGCACGTTTATTTTCCTCACCTGTCAACGTGTAATTAACTCGCACACTAGGTATCGGCGTCTTTAACCCTAAACCCGCGCACGGGCCTCAGCGACAACTCCGTGCTGAGCCAAGTCAGAGACGGATGTGAACCGCGTCGACGCCTGCACGCAGTGATTTGTGAGTACCGTCTACCGGCGCTTCCGCATGGTACTTAAATCAATCATAGCACGCTGCCTCGACCACGCCGATCCAAGGTGGGTTCTCATCTGAGATCTCGCCCCAAGCCAACGCCGTGCAGTCACCGTCTGTCTCATCGTCCTCCGCATAAACAATCTGTTCTCAACACTGACAGCGCCGCAGTTGGGCCCCTCGGCGCTCGCGGGCTTCGCACTATTCGTCGTCGTCATCCGCCTCCAGCAGCGCATCACAACGCAGCAGTTCACTGGTACCCTGCAGCGCGGTAGTATGAACTGGAGTGGGTGGCGGGTGTGGCCCACATTGCGAGTTGCGCCACGCCGAATGGGAGCACATGTACAAAGATGGGTGCTGGGGCGGAACACGCGTGCTGGATGTGGGGGTTAGAGTCGAGCGTCGCAGAGCCTAGAATGCGCACAACTAAATCTCCTAAAGTCCGAATATTCCGATGGAATTCGCACCCAACCAGTGTTCAGGAAACAAGGTGTTGGACACACTGAGCAGTCTCGACAACAGATAAACCGCCGAGGGACCTGCGTGAGGTGCAGGTGAGAGATCAAATGGGTAAGGCTCCAACCGTTTCCGTGTGTAAACGTTTATACACGGTTATAACCGTTTTCGTTTCCGATTAGTGTAGCCAGGACAGTACACGGTTACAAAACCGTTTATAAACAGTTTAAACGATTGATATATACCGTGAACTTCAGACCGATGTGGACGTCAAATTGAAAGCCGATCTAGTCGGAGGAGGAGGAGGAGGATTTATTCGGCTTAACCGCAAAGCCTTTTATTCGGGCGCTCTCGGAAGCAACAATCCAGCAGTTCCACATCTGTACACCTTGCGCCCTGGGTATAAATTGTGACCGTCAATGACCTGACATGGCAGATTGTCTAATTTCCTTCCACCATCATGGCTCAGAGGAACCCGGGTTTGGCTCATCACACGTTGTCGCACTCTCGAAAGGTGTCTATGTAATCGCCTTATTGATGGTACCAATGGACATAGGCCCGCATCGAGTTCGGTAAGCACGTGTCTTTCTGATTTTGACGCGTGTATTGACACAAGATGGTCGATAAAAGGAGGCAATGTTGATCAAGATGTGGATAAAGGCCGGATTCCTCAAACGCGCGTTGTTGGCCTGCGGTAGAGGCTAGTTTTTGGGTTGTTTTACAGTTGACTTCAAATAACAAAATTGGATTTTGTACCGCCCAAAAAATACCGTGTATAATCGGTTATAAACGGTTTTAACCGTTTACATACCGTTTTCGTTTAGTGTACCCAGATGTGTACACGAAAACTATTTGATTGGAGCCTTACAAATGGGGGCCCTCCAGCGTTCCTAAGTCTGCGAGGCCAAGTTAAATTTGCATGCAAGGAGTTGCTATTAACCCCAGAAAGGTTACCGCCTGCTGCAGTTGAGGAATAAGCGAAGACGCGGCGCGTAGCGAGTGCTTGAAGGTGTCTACATAGCACAGCCATCACCCAATGGAGTCCGCTTACCATCAGTGTGACGAAATTATTGTCACTGTCACAAATGCTTGTCTCTTATGTCGTCCAACGATGAGAAAATTGCCTTGTAGATGGAGGCGTCCCGAGCAGCGCAACTTGCATGGGATCGGGAGGAACATCGATCCGCAACCGCCTGGCTCAACAATCCTACTTACACAGGAGGCAAACCCCATTACTTATGGATCCATAAGCGACCGTCGCTTATGACGCGCTTGTGGCTTGCTTGTGACCGGTTCTGGGCATCAAAGCCTGAACCGGCGAGAGTTCAACTCCCAGTGTGGGCAAGTTTTAATAAAGCTAGGTCAAATCATATATTTAATCCAGAGATTCCATATCTAGCCAGAACATCCTCAATAAAGTTCAGCATACTTTCTAACTTATTACTAGACATCCAATGACGACTCATATGCTGCACAGCGAGAGATGTTTAATGACTTAGGTAAGCAGAGCCCACCAAGTCCTGTTGATTTCGTTCTTCTGCTCCTTGCTGTATCTCAAGCCACAGAGAATACCAAATCTCTTATGATTTGAACCCAGGACAAGTGGTGGCACAACCTCTAACATAGATTCAAGTTAGGTGGTGGTGTCCAGGAAAAACCTGGTAAAAAACCTTGAAAAAAATTAGCTCCCTAGGAGCACCCTGACCAGCTGCACCAGATAAAGCTGTGGTCATTGCCCCTATGTTAGTTTTATATCTATAGCCCAGTGAGATAATGTGTAGAGGCTACGGTGAGGAACATAAGCTATAAACTTATTGGTTAGCATAGCTTACCTAAGTGGTCAAACAATACAATGGTGCTCTCCCTCCACCAAACATGGCTCCCAATTAGAGGTCCAATTATAAGCCAGGAAATATTCTGAAGTGTATTGAGGCTGCTCTGGCTAGATACGAAAGCTCTGGATTAAAGATATGATTTATCCTGGATTTGGTTAAACTTGCCCACTGCGGGAATTAGGGACCTTCAAAGCAAAGCGGCTTAGCCGCTTAGCACTGCCACTGCTTAGGTCCTGTGCCGCTGGGAGTCATTTGTTGTGACTCGGTGATATTTTCCCAACCATTCACTAGGCACAAAATTTCTATCTCTGTCTATAAAATGCTTGCAGCCTCACAGGATTTACTTTCAAGCCTTTCCTCACCATCAGGAGATTTTTATGAATTATTGCATGATATTTCCTGATTTGACCACCACTTGGCACGCCGGAAGATCTCCTCTGTCCTGGGTCGCATATCATCCCGAAAGGTGGTCTGAACCTTTTGGACTCTTCCTGAATGGTTTTGTTTTGCATCAGGAGCAAATTTCAACATTTGCGGAAACAGGTCGGAACCAAGACCGAACATTACGCCCTCCAATAGGCAATTTTTTTTGGAAATCTTGTCCGAGAAAGATTAACCCATATGAAGGTGTTGAATAGGGTAAAAACAGCTTTTCGGGGGACCGAAGAGGTGAAAAATGCGACAAGGAAACTCAAGATGTGACGTGCACATGACTCCAGACGACATGGGACCCTAAGCAGTGGCAGTGCTAAGCGGCTAAGCCGCTTTGCTTTGAAGGTCCCTATTGAACTCTCGTGGGTTCAGACCCTGATGCCCAGAAGCCTGCCACAAGCGCGCCATAAGCGACGGTCGCTTATGGAGCCATAAGCGGCAGGACTTGCCTCCTGGTGTTACGCGGCCACCCTCCGCCACCTTCACGCAGTTCCCCCGCTAAAGCCTAGTGCGTATGTTGCTGCCTTTACCACGCTAGTAAACGATAGGAGGACACTAGCTACCGGTGGTATGCAGACAAAGACCATCTCTGAGAAGGAAAAACACCTGCCCGCTCTTGAAAAAGTAACCTCGTGTCCCGACTGGCTGGACACCATCGTCACTGGTCAGCGGCCATCTTTCGCTCGAACTGTGCCGGAAGACCATGCATTCCCTATACATCGGTGTATGATAGCCCACAGTCGTCGCAAACCATACCGTGACTCCGAAGTGAACGAGAAGATGACCGACGATTTCCACCTGCACACCATTCTTGACCCAGCCGCGGCCATTGCTGCGGCGATGCGGGATGAACCTATATGTGCGGGGCTCGCCCAGGGTCAAAATTCTACATTCAGCGACCTCACGGTGCATACCGTTGTGGAAGATCGGAGAACCCATTGGGTTGCTGCCGAGGACAAGAGGTCCCAAATATTCACGACGCACGAAGTAGAATTTCGTGACTACGCAAATCACGAGAAATTCCCTTGGCCATCACGAAAGCAAATGGATCAAGCCCCGTCAGGGATGCGAATCTGGATCCAGGTTCGTCTGGATATCCTCGATCATTGACTCGCAGTAGCTCTGGGGCCAGATGTGTGAATATAACGTCGATTATGCCAAGCTCTTCTCGCCTGCCGGTGTCATATATGTGCGACGTAGCGCCCCAGGCTCGACATTGTTGATCTTCTCAAAAACATACGCCAATCTGGATGCAGATGTGGAACGGAGCGCTTGTGTGATCGTGAGCAATCCACACAGGCCTTGACTCTCGCTTTCCGTGCACTCGTTTGCTCCTGGGATTGGATTTCCCAGTGGCTTATTACATGGGTGCGCTCACTCAGTGCTGCACATCCCCCATTGGTTATAATCGCCCCCAGACCCCGCCCCCTCAGCCCCCACGGATCCCTCGGTACCGCAAACCTCGTGGAGTCCACACCACGCCCCACCGACATGATTTTTTTTTTCTGGACGTCAGCGACGAGTTTGATTTCTCCAGGTGCGCTCGCCGATTCTCATTGGTACCCGATTAACGATCCGCGGACAAGCAGCCTCATTACTCCCGTCGCGTTTACCAATGTCCTTGGTCAGGGCGCAAGCGGGACAGTGGTTTCTTCGGCAAACAGATCGGATGTCGTTAAAGTCTTTTCAGACGAAAGCCTGGCCCGACATGAAGTCAATGCTTTGACACGTGCCCGTGGCCTTGCTGTACCGGTTGCTCGTGGTTTTGTATCCGCTGGCGATGAAACCGGGGTCGTCATGACTTACGAGGGCTCTCCCATCCGAGATCTCGGGCGGGCCACCACGGAACAGAAGTGTGTAAAACCTTATTCGTTCGTGCCGCCTAATGCCCCTTTCAGACGGCAACTAGCAGCTGTACTGCGTTCACTGCACGGGCGCGGCATCCACCATCATGACGTTCGCGAAAACAATGTTTTGGTCAGTGACAGAGGGCATGTTACTCTGATCGACTTTCACCAAGCAGAGCTCAATGCACATTGCCTGAATTGCTCGGACACCGCAATGTTGCGAAGTTTGCAGGCCCATGAGCAATATATCTGCTTTTAGTGTACTTTCGACTCCTGTTTCGTACCCGGAGTTTACTACAATCAACCTAGATTTCAGCGTGCAGGTTTGGTGCCCTCCACGTTCTCCTCATGAATGCCTCTACTTTCTACGAAATTTCTAACTGAAGAGGAGAAGGCACGTGTCTTCCACTGACTATTCATTTTTTGTCTCGTTCTCATGGCTGATATATTTTGGCGGGGCGGAGGGTGCAATACATCTGCGGGCCATTTGCGCTTACTCCTGCGTAGAATGGCCGCGCTTGTATTCACAGCCCTAACTTTGTACCCAACATTCTAGCCGCATTCATTCATATTTTCCTGCCGTACAGTAACAAGATCGGCCACCTTCCCGCAATCTACATCCTCAGTAAGTTTCGAATCTCCCCATCATCCATCGGACCCTCACCGTCATCCTCTACCAAACATGGGCGGTGGCACTTCGTTTGTGATGATGCTCTCCTGGCAACGGCGAGGCACACCAAGAAACTCGCCACCAGCCGAATCTTCCTCATCGGCTACGGGCTCGGACAAACACTGTGTACCCAGTTCTGGAAGGCGCAATACGCGCCCAAATTCATTGTGCCGTGGACGATCTGCCTTGAATCGTATGCGGCGGATATCGCCATCGTGACGACCCTCTGGCTCGTTTTGCGTGCGGAGAATGCGCGCAGGGACGCCCTTGCCGCAGAGAAAGGTGGCGAGGGAGCGGCCGACGACTTTGAGTACCTAAGGACCGTTGATGTGAGCGGACGAGAAGTGAAGGTGAAAGTGGAGAAGGGATTTCTGGATTTGACAGATCGGTAAGTCAATGAGCTCGGGCTTTCAAAGCTACCGTGCTTACAAGTGTGACTGCTTAGACAAAATTTGGCGTTCCGGTATGTGCTGTAGGGTATTGGTGGTGGAGTGAAACGTGGTGTCAAAATAATTTACCACGGTTTCACTGGACTGCTGCATAATTTACCGGACGGATCCTCTCAATACAAAACGGTGTAGAAGGTTTCACCGACAGTTCCCGCCGCTCGGGTGTAGACCAAGGGCAGAAAAAACATGATGAAGTGCCTCTTCGGTAATGTTGGGCTAGACGGCGCAGGTGACGGCCGCGAGGCTCTGGTAGGCGAAGAGCGCCTCGTCGGCGCCGCTCGGTGTGGCCATGGCTTGGACCCGAAGCAGACGGCGGGACCATTGGGAAAAGCAAAGTCTCGCCGGAGAAGCGCCTCCCAGTCCGAGTTCCATTTCACGGGATCACGCAGAGCATCGGAAGATAGTGGAAGAATTATGAGCGTCATACTGGAGAAGTACATATGTGGCCTCAACGATTCCGAAGGATGGAGGTCGATGTGGTGGAAGCGAAGACCCACCGTACACAGCCACATCAATGCAACATCAATTTTCTAGTTTAACTTAGCTTCAAGCTTCAACCAAAGGCTACAAATCCTGATATCTTTTCCTCGTCTGCTGGTATTTTTGCCGTCTAGTAAATCCAGATTGAAAGAAACTTAGGTTCAAACGTTACGGTACGGCGCCGCCTCAAGGAGAGAGTTGGACACGAACGAGACCCTGAAGGCAAAAGCGAAGGTGGCTCGGGCGTCAAAGATATCTAAACGTTGTACTCCGACTCTAAAGGCTGTTTGTGTATCCCAGCCATAAGAAATGGGATTCCAACTTGAGGCACAGAGCTCGAAAATTAGATGAACTGACAGGGAGGATCAGTATCCTTAATTGAGGAGAGAAGAGAAGGCGAATCAGTAACCAAATATTAACGCGGAGATCTTTGTTCGTCTCCGGCCGGCATACCAACGCTCCGTATATCCGTACCTACTCTTCTAACATCGACGACCGCAGTGCTGATACATCGACGACAGATCAATGAGCAGAGACACGTTGAGCTTGCAAGGAGATCATCTGCATGCTGTATGTACAGTATTCTATCTAAATTACAGTTACAGAACCCAGCACAACATCGGGGGCGGTGATACAGCGTATATATGTATGTACAACAGTATGAGTCCCACAGAGCGAGGTACGGCAGAGCGGATGGCCCGAGGGCATCTCTCAACTGGAATCATCATAACCCACAGAGACGGGTCACAGGGAGACCTCGAGTCGGGACTCGGCGAGGCGCTTGAATAGAGGAAGCATGTGCGCAACGATGAGCCATATCTGAGATCAACAACAGAAATCAGTTGTGCGAACACGCGCAACGGAGCAGGATAGAACTCCGAAGTTGAAAATTAGGACGCACGTTGTACCACCAGTACGACACGCCGTCGGCCTCCAGCGAATAGTCGCGGACGAAGTTCACCGTCGTGTACGCCGCCAGGCCGAAGAATAGGACGGACACCGCGGCTGGGGGAGCCCAGAGATGAATTAAGCCGGCGGTCCAGGCGAACATGAGGGCCATGAGCGACCAGCGCGCAAACGGTTGCGGCAGCACGATGGCGAGCGTCTTGCGCCCGATTGCGGCATCGCCGTCGCGGTCGCGGAAATCCTGTGCGTGGCCCTGGAAGGCGCCTCAGAACAATATAAGAAACAAGTCGAACGGAGCGGAACGCACGGTGGTGGTAAAAATCAACCCGCTGAGGACGACTGCAATGACCGAGTTCCTCGACAACGATCGGCCGTGATCTTGAGATAAATCATGAGTCAAGACAAAGGCGCTCAAAAATTCAAAGCCGCGCACCGAAAATGACCGTCATCCCCCAGCAGTAACATACATACCCCATCGACCCGAGGAAGGACTTCAATACCCAGTAGCGCGAGAGCCCAAGCTCGTTGTACGCGAACATCGACACCAGGTGCAAGATGCTGCACGCAAGGATCCCATGGCTCGCGCTGTTGAAGAGCGAGAGCACGATCAGCACGAGGTATATTCTCTGTGCGGTCTGGACCGTGAGGCGGCCGGAGACGAGCGGGCGGGTGGGTTTAGAGAGCTTATCCTCCTCCAGGCCAGTAATCTAGATCGCAGATCAGCCTCGAGGGGCGCGGAGCGGGTGTGTCGGGATATATATACCTGGTTCTGGATCTGCCTCTCGGTCAGAATATGTATAGACAGAGTGGCGGAATCAAGGATGTACCTCAAATGCTATCAAATGGAGCTCCTGCCAGACCAGCCCGTGGATAAATGCCTTGAGGTCCGGGATCCCAGCAAGCACCGAGCCAACAACGATCTGTCGAGTCGTTAATATAAAGTGTGAATGGGTGGGAAGTCAAAATATGTACCACCGGACCGATTGTTGAAATGATGTCGTACTGATTAAATAGAAAGCCCGTGTGAAGTGCGCTGCCCAGTTTCCGCGCCACTGAAGCCATGCCGGATACTAGGGAGAACTAGGGAGGAGAAACGGGAATGTAGTGGGCGCAGGGGAAGGAAGTCTGGGAGTATTTGAAACTGTACGGTAAGATATATATGTATAGCCAGCGAACCGGCGGCCTTGCGAGAAGTTCCTGTGGGTCGATGTTGGCCAAAGATCGCTGAGCCGAAGCAGCTAGCGTGAAGAGAGGCGAAGAGGCACAGGTGGAGTATTTGACCTCGGCAACATCGAACCGAGGCGGCCGTTGATGCGTTACCGGTTACGGGAAATAATTTGCCGAGATAACGAATCCGAGGAGATTCTTCAGAGCCGAAAGCAGGTGGATCTTTCCTTTTGAGGTTCAAAGATTTGGGATTACATCAGGAATTAGATGCATTAGTCAAAAGCTAAATGCGCGGGTACGCATTCTTGTGCAATGGGGTTACTGCCAAGGTTCTCAGAGATCAGTTGTTCTGCGAAGAAATCAGCGGAAGAATCAGCTGCGGAGCTGGCCAGTCAAGGAATTTGGAGCGACTGCTGCACGAGACTGTTACAGATTCTGCAGCTGTAACCAGAATTTTTGCTGCATAACAAGTCTCTACACCTATACATGTCTTGAAGTTTGCTGTCTTGGTTGACGCAGTGTTGACGCGGAACGCGGCCACGTGTATGTGGCCTGATAAGGCGATTGTTCGTCTGATCATCTAATGTTTCATGATGTCCGATCGCCGGCTACCTCCGGAGAAACCTGTCTTCCGCCCTCGATAACAGGCGCGCCGACCAGCACTGGGCCCCCAGATTTTCCCGCTAGATGCTTGTCGTACGTACCCTTGAAAACGGGGATCGGAGGGAAACCGGAGGTCATGATTGTGCTCCACATGCCAAGCGCTGTCCGCCACGCAACATCTCCGCGTCGCTTGACTAAAATTTGCTTCCATCCCATCCACTCTTTCTCTCTACCCTAGCGAATAACATGAGCTCTACGCCAGCTCAAGGCAGCCTCGGGTCGATACGGTTCGTCGTCGTTGGTGGGAGTGTCGGCGGCCTCTGTGCAGCATATACGCTCCGCCAAGCTGGCCACCACGTGGTAGTCCTGGACAAGCGAGATGAGCGGGTTGAAGTGAGCATTTCACTTCCCTGACACTCTCCAGAACTCAGCAATCGGTCTAGTCCAATGGTGGTCTTCGGGTCCCCCCGAACATGGCGCGCTTGTTGGAGACTCTGCCTGGGATGAGGGAGCTTTTGAAGGAGCAAGGCAGCGAATGCGAAGGGTACGCAACATTGAATTTTACTCGAGTGCACTTGGAATTGAGATCTGTCCTAGCATGACGTTCTTGCAAGGTCAGGAGTTACGCGACGCGATATAACTCCCAATCCTCACCGGTGGCATAGGCGAGACCTCCAAAGTTATCGGTCGAATGCAGTTCCTCGACGAAGCCATTGCGGATCTCGGATGTAGTTTTCATATGATCCCCGTGCGTTCAATTTAACGGGCTTCGTGTTATGCTGAGCCGCAGATAGTACGATGTTTTAATGAAACATCTGTTGAAAATCTGTCGAGACTCAGGCGTCCAACTGAGGTTCCAAACTGAAGTTACCTCGGTCATCGTTGCGCCCGATCAGTGCCCCGCTGTGGTTACCATTCAGGGCGAACGGATTGAGGGGGATGTGGTCCGCAATTTCGTTATACTTTCGGTCGCAATACTCATCTCTTCCAGCTCGTCGGTGCAGATGGACGCGGTAGCATGATTCACGACATCGTTGCACAGCAGCCGGAAAATGAGGACGAGGATAGTGACTCGGACTCGCTTTCAGAACGGGAAAACAGTACCGGCGTGTCCGAAATTGTCGGGTACATAGCAGCTTTATTCCCCCAATATTCAGACTAATTCAGGTTTAGTGCGGGATACTCAATTGACATATCATCTCTCAAAAACGACCCTGAATTATCGAAACTCGCCCAGTCAAATGAAGTAAGCCTTCCGCACCCTCCTCCCCAAGGGGCTTAATTCAGCTCCCGCAGTTCATGATTTGGCCAGGCTCGCACATCCTCGTTACTGGACACAAAGTTCGTAGCTTCCGTCCTCTTCGTCGTCCAGGCTGATTATATTCCGATTAGTGCGGTCCAGAGCTCTACACCCTCACTGTAACTCGGGTCACCGGCGCCCTCCCCGGAGATATAGATTCCGAGTGGCATCCCACGGCCCCCTTCCCCGATTTTGATGCGCTGCTTGCCAACTTCGAACCCCGGTAGGCCTGGCCAACATACCGTGTGACGCGCTGTTCATCTGAATCATCTCTGCAGCGTGAAACGGCTCATCAAGGCCGCCAGTCGCTGCCACCAAACGATCCAGCGGATACCCACAGTCCGGCGGATCACCCATGAGCCGACTGGGCTTGTCGTGATTGGCGACGCCGCCCACACAATCACAGTGAGCATCGTCCTGCATCGTCCGCGGGGCGCCACGGGATGCGGTTGCTAACAAAACTAAGATCCACGCTACGCACAATTCGTAGGTCTTCCCCTCAGTATCTGGCGCACCGAAGCTGATCACCCACGGCGCGAAAAGATCCATAGCCGTAAGTCTTCCCCATGTGGCGGTGCTGGTGAGCTAACACCCGCCCACAGGTGGAGGACGGCTTCGCGCTCGGGCGCATCTTCTCACACGCGACCGCACGGGATCAGATTCCTTACCTCCTGCACGGCTATCGAGAGGTCCGACATGTGCGCTGCATGACGACAGAGGCTTCCGAGCTCGGCGCGTTCATCGTGATCACCTTGCCACCGAGTCCAGCGCGCGAAATGCGCAACCAGCAGCTCGGGTACTCGCTGCAGAATACCGAGGACATGTCCGACGAAGTTCTCGCTATAGCCTGGGAGAACTACCTCGTGCAGTTCAACTACGACGCAAACGAAGCCGCGGACGAGTGGTGGCTCATGGGAAAGTTCAACATGGAACAGATCACCAACAAAAACAAAAATGGGAACGGGCACATGGCTGACTTGTCGTCGGACTTTGACTATCCGTAAGATGCGCGCGCGTACGTTCCCTTCGACAAGATATAGTTTAGTTTAGTTTAATTCCATTAAAGTGCGCGCCAAGGGGCTCATGTGGCACTATATCAACAAGATATGAATAAAACAGTACCCGTAGGTTTCGCTTATATGCCGTGGATTATCCCACAACTCTGTAGATCGTAGACTCCAAAAACCGTCAAGCATATGTAACAACACATCATTAATCTGTTCAACCTCCAACCGAAGACAACCGAGCAGAACCGAGTGATGTCGCACTTTTTTTTTCTGTCGCACTCCTACTGGAGCCGGCGTTTAGCGGTGCCGCGCGATTTGTCCGGGCCTGAAGTAGTTATACCCTTTCATTGAGAAGCTCCGTTGGTGGTTGAATCTATCAGAACATCAAGTTTTCATTTAGCTTTATGAGGATAAGTTCGCGTCGGCGATATCTCGCACGATGGACCCACACCATGGACCCACAGAACTTAAATCTGACGGTACCTGTACAGGTGTGATCAATCTGGTACTACATAGTGCGATGTTTCGGGCGAGGTCCAGAAGGAGCCCCTGATCATCTTCCATTCGGAAAGGCACCCTTTTCGGTTAAGTGTTCGGCTAATTCATAACGCCCTCCGGCCAGTCCCGAGTTACCACGATTGAATATAAGATTATTTGTGAGGGGCCAAAGCGGTCTCGGGACTTGCCGCACGATCGAGAAAACAATAGCGCTTTCTGAGGCGCCGGAAAAGGAAATGGCCTAGACCGCGGTCTCGGGACTTACCGCAAGATCGAGAAAATCTGAGGCGCCGGAAAAGGGAAGGGCCTAGACCGCGGTCTCGGATCACAGGATCACAGGATCCCAGATAACGTGATATCTGACTTGGGAATTTTTGGACGTAGACCCAATGGTCCCTAAATCAGTACCAGGAATTTATTATCCTTAACCCAACCGGTCCCACCGAAAGTGCAAGGCATGTGATCTTTCAGGAGGATATACAAGACGTGGCGCTAAGGCTCCAA